>JAODPA010067063.1:0-10701 GCA_025585075.1 Nepenthes mirabilis
CAATGTAGTTTCTTTAAACTATAGAAGTTCCGTCAATTTTCTGACCTCTCATTTTTGAATTGTGGCGTGCAGGATCCAGACATAGAGGACGGAGATCGGATCATCTTCAATTCGACCTGAAGATCAAATGAAACCCTAATTCGTCAGCAACCCGGATTTATGACGCATTATTGACGCCGTCTGTAGGAAAGCGAACAAAAAGCCTAACCACCATTCACATAGAAGTAAATATGGTCAATACCGGAGTTCATACCAGTGCTACGGCCAAGGATGTTGTCCCCCATGGTGAAGACCCCTCTATGGGTAGTCATGCGGAGGAGCAACTGGCGCTCTTTATGCTGGCACTTGCTGATCGGGTGGATAATATATTCCAAATGCTCTAAACCCTTTGCGCACGTTGGCATAAGCTCGGGGCTCCTTCTTCCACCACCCACACTTCGGCCTCAAAATGAAAAAGCTTGAGGAAGAAGCGACCGGTCGAAAGGCAGGATGCTTGGACAACCTCGTAGCCCGAGCAGCTTCGAACGATGGGGCCCGGTTATATTTGGAAGATCGACTTGGTTGCAAGACACTAGACGAGAGCCTAGAGCGGCGAAATTCTCGTTACTCATTTGATGAGCAGAGGCCCCTGGCCCAAGTCAAAATTGAGGACCTATCTCAATGCAAAAAGGTTGCATCTCCCCTTGAGTCGAGGAACAAGTGGAAAAGATATGACAACATGTGTTCAAGGGAGACGCTAATGAATGCTCCATAGATCTAAGGCGATTACCATTCACAATGGAAATCTGGATGCACCCGCTCCCTCATAAGTTTAAAATGCTAGCCCTGGAACTCTAAGACGGAAACACAGATCCAATGGACCACTTAGATCACTTTCGTACCCTGCTGAGCTCTAAGGCCTGGGCGAGGCTACTATGTGCCTGTGCTTTCAACTGACTCTTAAGGGGGATGCTCGAATTTGGTTCTATCGCCTACAACCAAATTCAATTCGGACGTTCCAGGAGCTCACCGATAACTTCCTAACTTAGTTCACCTCCAATCGAATGGAGAAAAGGCAACCTTGGCACCTCACCCGTATCATCCAAACAAAATTCTGAGAAACTTCCTACTTGGTTCACCACCGAGGTCCGCTGAATACCCCGGCTGACTGACGATGTGAAGTTGAGTGCTTTTATATTAACTTTGGAGTCGGGGTAAGTTTTTCAAACATTTGACCCACAAGGACTCCCATAGATTCCATAAAATCGAAACCATCGCCCGCGTTTATATGGCGGATGAAAAGGCCAACGAAGCTTGGTGCCCAGGGCACGGGAACCTCCATCGAGGGCCTCCAAATGGAAGAAAGAGAAATGGAGACCAGTTCAACTCCCAGGATCCGAGGAAGTAGCCCAGGGTGGAGCCAAGGGCCCGAAGGGAGTTTAAGCCCTTAAACCCGACTCCTATGAATGACTCCTGGATCAACATGCACATGCAGATCGGGGAGAAAAAAATCCTGAAGTGGCTGAAGTTAGTTAAGAACCAGGAGGGAGAAGATCAGATGAAGTATTATCACTATCATCGATCTCCGGGTCACAGTATAGAGGCTTGTCAGACTCTACAAAAAGAGATTGAAGAGCTCATACGAATGGGACACCAAACCAAATTCTTACAAAATTCGGAGCAAGGGCCCAGTGGAGTGGCCAAAGAAAGGATGGAGCAGTAGCAGTCGATAAATCGGGTCGCGACCGGAGTGGTTAACATAGTTGCAACCCAGCTAGACTGCCTCTCAGACTAATTCAGGACAGCCTTGAAGAAACCAAGGGTAGAAGCTACAGATGATATCATTAGTTTTAATAAGGAAGATATGTCGCATGTAATGATTCCCCAATCCGACCCTCTAGTTATATCTGTACTCTTTTCAGACGACACTGTCAATTACCAACTAAAACAGGTCATTATCGATAATGAAAATTCTCGTGATTTGTTTTACCTGGATGCCTATTATAAATTAGGGCTAAAAAGAGTTAGTTAAAACCGGTCGACGGACTCTTCTATGGACTAAACAACGAACTGGTATCCGTCCAAGTAACCATCCAGTTGGAAATCACCTTAGGAACGTACCCCAGAACGGTATCCCACATACTGACGTTCCTAGTGGTTGACCTGTCTTCGGTTTATAATGCCATCCTAGGCGGCCTTGCCTAACTGCGTTCGGGGCTGTAACATCAATCACGCACTTGAATGTGAAGTTCCCTACTACCTATGGTATTGGAGAGGTATTGGACGACCAATCAATTGGCTGGAAGTGTTAGCTGTCCCAGACCACCTAGGCCACTTCGGACCGGTGAATAGATGACTTCGATCATAGAGATGAAACAACTTTGCAACAGGGCAAGTCCGGTGAGACGACCGACCACATTCCTCTTGACCCCGGTGATCCGGAGAGATGCATACAAATAGGGGGCTCATTTGTCGAACCCCTGCAAGACCAGCTAATCACCTTCCCCTGGTAGAACTCCGATATCTTTGAAAGACCCCCATTAACATGCCAGGAATTCCGACCGATGTAATAATTCACAATATGAGTCTCGATTCAAGTTATAGGTTTGTTAGGCAGAAGTGGAGGAACCACTCCATCAAAAATCTCATTGCCATCCGAGAGGAGGTAAAAAATTGCTTGACATTAGCTTCATCCGAGAAGTCCAATATCTGAACTGGCTCTCCAACGTAATCCTTGTCAAAAAGAGTAATGGAAAGTAGTGGATGTGCGTTAATTTTACTGTCGTGAATAGGGCGTGCCCAAAAGATAATTTTTCACTTCCCCTGATTGACTTGATAGTCGACACCATCTCTAGATATGAACTGCTCAGTTTCATGGACACATACTCGGGATACAACCAAATTCTGATGAGTCCCGAGGACGAGAAGTATACTTCCTTCATGACGGATTAAGGAGCATACTACTATAAAGTTATACTTTTTAGGCTAAAGAATACGTGTGCCACATACCAACGACTCGTGAATAAAATGTTTGAAACCAAAAATTAGCCGGAATATGGAGGTGTATATGGATGACATGCTCATTAAAAGTAAAATCACTAATGACCATATCCGTGACCATAGTGAGGCTTTCAGGGTGCTCTAAGCACACCGGATGAAGTTAAACCCGATAAAATGTGTCTTTGGAGTATCCTCAGAAAAAATTCTGGGTTTTATCGTATCCCAACTAGGGATAAAGGGCAACCCCGAAAAGATAAAAGCGATTATTGATATGAGCCTGCCGAAGACAGTGAATGAAGTCAGGAGGCTGACAGGGAGGCTTGCAGCACTCTCCTGCTTCTTGACAGGGAGGCTGACAAATACCTCCCCTTCTTCAAATCCTTGAGACGGATAAAGGTGAATGGTTTTCAATGGATGGCCAACTATCAGGCCGCCTTTGAGGAACTAAAAGAGTACCTAGCCAAACCCCTCTCCGAACGTCACTAAAAAAAGGTGAAGAGCTATACCTCTACTTAGCAGTTTTAGAAGTGATATTTAGCTCGATTTTAATTGAACAATAATCAAATAAATAGCGACCAGTCTACTATGTCAGCAAGACTTTGACGGGCCTTGAGACCCGCTATACACACGCTAAAAAGATCGCACTGGAACTTGTCTATTTGGCCAAGAAGTTGCGGCACTACTTCCAGGCACACAGAATAGTTATCTTGACTGACAAAACATTGAAGGGAATCCTACAAAAGCCCAATATATTAGGATGGTTAGTCAAATGGGTCATCGAATTAGGCAAGTTCGACACAGAGTTCAAGCAAAGGCCGGCAGTGAAAGGGCAGGCCCTGGCGGACTTTATTGTTGAAACCACGACCCTGGTTCTAGATATCGATCACCCCGACGAAGCCGACGGTCCGCTGGAGGTACTGAACTGGACCCTCCACGTGGACAGGTCCTCACACACACTGACAGTGGAGTCAGAGTGGTCTTGACAACCCCTGACGTGTTGGAAATGAAGTACTTGTTGAAACTCAAATTTTCGGTTACCAACAACATTGCCAAGTATGTGACCCTACTCACTGGGTTGCGACTTGCAAAAGAATGCTCTGCAAGGCACGTGATCGTCTACAACGATTTAGAACTAATCATCAACTAAGTTCGCAAAAGTTTCAAGGTGACGAGCCCTTAGTTGCGAAATACCTCACAAGAGCAAGGAGTATGGCCCAGAAGTTCGATAGGGTCGAGATGATGCCCCTCCCGAGGGTGGACAACTGGAAGGCTAACCAACTCGCGAGGGCCGCCACGGCCGAAAGTCCAAAGTAATACTTGAGAGACATGCGAGAGGTCTTGACCTCTCTCAGCATAGAAGAATCTGAGCAAGAAGTGTCACAAGTCTCCGACAATGAAAACTAGATGTCGTTCTACTGAAGATATATCAGGGACGGCACCCTATTGGAGAACCCAGACGGCGCCAAACGCGTGAAGAAGAAGGTTGGCTAGTATACTAGTGTGGACAGGAGGCTATACCGCCGATGATACTCTACACCGTACTTACGGTGCCTTACACCGGAGGAAGCTAACTGCCTGTTGAGCAAGGTGAATCTTGACATCTGTGGGTCACATGTCGGGGGCAATAACTTTGCCTTCAAGATAATGCGCCAATACTATTATTGGCTCGCCATGAAGAAAGATGCCATGGACTTTGTAAAGAAGTATGAGAACTACCAGATCCACGACAGTCTACCCCATCAACTGCTTACGAAGCTAAGGACCCTTCAGGCCCCTTGGCCGTTCATGTAATGGTGGCACAACATACTTGGTCATTTCTCCATCGCATCTGGGTAAAGAAAGTTCGTTATAGTAAGTATCGACTACTTCACGAAGTGAGTCGAAGCCTCCCCCTTGGCTCGAATTATCGAGCAAAATGCCACAGAGTTGTTCAACAAAACATTATCTGCAGATTCGAGATTTTTGAGATCATTGTGACCGTTAACGGAAGCAAATTATCTATAAATCGCTTCACCAAATATTGCACGAATTTGGGCATTCAGTTGGTACACACCTTAATTGCCTACCTACAAGAGAACGAGCAGATAGAGGATACCAACCAAACCCTACTGTAGGGGTTGAAGACCAAGTTGGAAGACGTTGGGGCTTCTGGACATATGAGTTACCTTCCCTATTATTGTCATACTGGACGACACCAAATGGGCTAACACATGAGACATCCTTCAGTCTGTACTACAAAATCGAGGCTATCATCCCAGTCGAGATTAGACTTTCCAACCTCCAGGTCGAGGGATTTGACCCTCTCGACAACTCCCAACGACTTAAAGAATATCTAGACTTACTTGAAGAGGCACAAAACGTGGCCCGAATGTGCACGGCTGCCTATCAATAGTGGATCACCCGGTACTACAACAAAAGGATGAAGGCTTGCTAACTCGATGTGGGAGACCTGGTTCTACGAAGTATAGAGGCCACAGGAAAGAACGCTAATAGAAACAAGCCTTCCCCAAATTGAGAAGACCCATTCCTCATCTTAGCCATCTTGTGAAACGGGACATATAAGTTTCGAGCCCAGAATGATAAATTGGTTCTAAGGACGTGGAACACCATCCACCTAAAAAAGTATTACTAGTAATATTTTACTGAATCCAAATAGGTCAAGCATATATTACCAAGCATGCTTGTAAAAGTGTATCACGTTTAATAAGAATGATTTGTTTGCTTGTTTATTGATTATTGTTAATTGTTATTATTTGTAACCTATCTATATGAATACTTGTGTGACGTTACACAAATCTAAACGACCTAGGCTACCCCTAAGTCGGACGAATTCTCATTCACCTATTACAAAGCCTCATTCCCGCACTGAACAGCCCATACGGGATCAAATTTAAATCTCAGTTTTGCACCAAGTGGCTCATATGCCGTCAAATTTAAACCTTGGTCTAGCACCGAGGGGCCCATATGCAGTCGAATTTGAACCTCGGTTTAGTACCATGCGGCCATACGCCGTCGAATTTGAACCTCGATCCACACCGAGTGGCCTATGCGCAGTCGAATATCAAAATCTTATGGGACTTTTTAGCACGCGTGTGGCGACTCCCCTAGTAGGGACGTGCACCGTCAATCGACGATGGTCAACAAGTTAGAATCCGACACGTGAAAATGACGTCCCATAGAGAGATGACCTCAAGTGATTGCACGTGGACAACAACTCTAACTCCGCTAATGCCTGGCCACGACGTGATAACGCTTAGCCAACAAACAATGGTACATAAACAAAATTGTACAGAATTGTAAAAAATCAGGACAACTATTTGAAAATTTCTCTCTTGTTCATTGCAAAGTTGGATTGTATGAGTGCCTACGCTATACACATGTATATAAAAAGAGAGAGAGAGAGAGATGCTATCCTAAGGCTAGAGGCTGGTCGAGGGTATGAAGAGGGCTCCTCCTTGTTTGAAAAATCAGTCAAATTGGACAGGTGTCGAGCACCCCTGTTTCGTGGGTCAGAAAAGACAGAAAGAAAGGTAGGGCCAACAAGGGAAGCCATCCGCCAATATAGGTGAATGCCATCTAAAAATCTAGCATTTAGAGCTTGGCCCACCTCCTCCGGGTTGAACCGAGTCATTAGCTTAGCTTCCAGTCTAACATTTTCACTCTGGAGGTCCGCGAGATGCTACTTGACAGTTTGCAAAGCATTCCTGGATCTCTACAGCTCCCTATGACCTCAGATACCTGAAGCTCAAGACTTGAGACCCAATCCGGGCACTGCTGAGCCTCGGAGGTGGCAGCATGCACCTGACCCTACATCTCCTCCACCATGCTCGAGTCAACCCTCGTCTGGGTTAGGCGATTGACCTCCCCTTTTAGCAACAGATCTTGGACGATCGCTAGTACAAGCATATCTGTAAAACTTATATCATCTTGTCATCCTATAAATAGAGGAAGAAAAAGAGGTTAAGCCTAGCCATTCAAATAAAGTGAAAAGTTCTCGGAGACTTACCTAGATGAAGGGCAGTACAGTAGCTATTGTGCTCAGGGGCACCCTAGATGAAGACGTCGGAATGGACGCCCACTCCGTCCAAGGTTGACCTGACGTAGAAGCCTCCGGGCGAGATGCCTCCATGGTCACTGCCTCCTCAATATTGCCCCTTGGCTGGGCCTCCACTCGGTGGGCCACACCGAGACCCTCTCCGGCTGACCCACATAAAAAGCCGGGCACCGTCTACTTCGACAAAGAAGAAATAACGGCAAGGACCTCCTGCTGGGCCTCCTGATGGACTACCTGCTAGGACTCTTGCTAGGCCTTGGCCGGCACGCAAATTGGCCCAGTCGGCCCCCCAACCACTGGCTCGCCCGAGACGCCTGTAGCGAGAGCAAAGAGCCCACCAGCCGCAGCTGTTTTGATACCAGCCTCAGTGGTGCCAGCATTAGAAGGTGAGAAGAGGGCCGGTCCCCTAGACGACTCGCCTAGGCTTCGCATCCACTTTGCCATCGGCAGGCCCTAGGTGGCGAAAGATGAAAAAGATCCCGGAGACGATGCAGTCTATCGCTGAGATGGACGCTCAGAAGGGTCCCTAATATACCGGACCCAACCTTCCTCATGGGCTGGGCAAGTGGAGGAGTGGTGGTTCCCATACCCTCCAAGGGAAGACCCCACCAGGCTAGTGCAAATGTCTCGGCGGATAGGATACGATCCTTCTTGAAGTCGCCCATATTCACCTGGACCAGCTCCGTCAGTAGCTTGATAAATTCCACCTCCTTGTGTGAGGCCTTGCCGGTAAAGGGTGCCAGCATGTTTCCCACTTATTGGAGAGAGCTCAGTTGGAAGTGACCTTGATAAAAAAGAATAGGTCCTTCCAATTCTTCACAAAATCGGGGATCACCCCACTTATATGCAGGTCCCTAAGAGATAGTGAGATCTAATCACTGTTCTAGTATAACTAGAAGATAACCTTCACGGCCACCGCATTTAACGCCCTCCCCTGATGACGAAGGAATATGCAAATGGAGCACAAATATCTAACAATATTCACATGGAATCTTGCGATCGGGACTCCCAAGGCCACCAAAATTCTGTGTAACTCTCCCGAGAGGAGGAAGCGAAGACCGCACTGCAAGTGTGCCTCATAAACTATGATGGACCCGTCCGGAGGAGAACAAGCTCTATCGTGCTCCCCTAGTACTGCAAACAAAATTGCGGTCAGAATATTATACTGTAGATATAGAGCATCGATATCGACGGCAATAAGAACAGAGAGAATCGCATCAACACTGGGAGCTATAGGGATAAGGAGGTAGCAGACACAAATAAACAAAAGGAAAAACGACTCGAGAAGAAGAAATAGAGTGGGATAAAATGGCGAAGCGTTGCTGAATATAGGTGGTTGTTTGAAGCCCGAAAAGACGCCTCGAAAAGGTGCATGCATAATAACCTGATATGTGTCAGTGCCGTAAGACGTCCAGGCACGTCAATCGTCCTAGTGCCATTAATGACAACCTGCAGCCATACAGGCGGCAAACACATGGCAGGACAAGACGAGTCAGATGTCCAAATGGCATGATCTCCCAAGCCACTAGATTTCACTCCTTGAGGACAACAAATCGGTGGTGATCAAATGCGATGAACTTAGAACCTGACTGACGAGCCAATGATCCACTCTAGAATCCGACCAGTTTGACTGGTCAACAATCTAGTCTGGTGTTGAGCTTGCCTGACTAATCTGCGACCCAGTCCAACATCAAGCCAGTTTGACTAGTCAACAATCCAGTCTGGCATTTGCTTGCCCAATGGATCAGCAACCCAATCCAGCATCCAACATGTCCGATTGGTCAGCGATCTAGTCCGGCTTCAAGACTAACTGATAGCATTATGGCTACAGATGGGATTGACATGCCCTCTACCCAGTCTAGCCTCCAGCTGGATTGACGAATGCGCAATTCAGTCTAGCGTAAAAAAAAATGCATCCAAAAAATCGAAGACGAAAACAATATGAGTAAAAATAATTGCTAATTCCATTCATTAATCTCCATTTACAAAGTACAAAGTCTCCAGAGGCTGGTGTACAATAAAGAGGAAGACAACAAAAAAGGGGGGGTACATGGAATTCAATTGCAGTGAACTCTTAGATAGGCAAGCAACTAGAGGAACCTAAGCAAGAGAGTAATATGTATCCGACAGACAGCAAAGCACGACTGAGAAGGACAGCAGTTCGTAACGAGTCAGAATAAAAACTTGCCACGAAGAGTGGTCGCCATCCATAAGGAGTCAAAGGGTAAAGAAAGCCTCGCCCTGTAATAAGGAGAAAATGGCATCGAGCCTGAGATTCACCACCAACCCTACCAGTAGCAGGGTGTGGCTCGCAGACACAATAGTTCTTGAGAAGCCCGAGTAATAGCCTGTTTCAAAGGTAAGCCACTACCCAAGGCAAAGGAAGAGTGAAAGGAAAGCCAAAGTAGACCTCTAGTGCGTCCTAGGGCGGTGCCTTCAAACATTGGATAAGAGCTCCCGCTGACCCTAACGGCCGACAGCTCAAGCTTCAAGACGATTTTGGGTTCCCATGCCACTTCACTGATGAAGGCAAGATGTAATATAAGAGGCACAACAAGTCCTCAATTTATAACACGAGGAAGAATCAACGGGCCATTAAATGTCATAGATTTCCCAAGCCAACAAATCTGCAAAAATTCACAGGTGTAAAAGAATCACTCCAGAAATAGTAAAATAAGGAACCTAAGAACGGCCTGGGAAATGAACAAAAGGAGAAAATGACAAGGCACGTCGCGTCTAATCCATGAACATGCCGAGGGTTGAAAATTCAAACCCTCGGGCATGGGAGGGCTAGTTATGAGGACAGCAATAATAGACTAGTCCAGTACTAAAGCTTGCAGATTCAGCAGCGGATCCAAAAGGCAATAGGCCCAAAGGCTCGTCAATGTTCTCGTTGACCCGAAATAGCGCCCCAACTAGCCGGACGACCCAAATCGGCCTCAACCCAATCTGGCCGGCCCACAGAGCTCTTCCCACGCACTGGGGATTGCTTGCTTTAGCCAGCCGGTACCCCAAATATTGTCCCAAATTACGATATCTCTAAGAATGGCAACTCTAACTCAGCAGATCACTTCTAACAATAATTTCCAATTCAGGGGATCTCACATAATGGTTACTCCAATATCCATCGCGTCCAACATCCCCTCGAAGAAGGAAGAAATTTTCTTGATTGATCACGGTTATCCTAATTAGCACCCACAATCCTCGTGCCAACTTGTCAAATTTGCACGCTTAGTTGTTCGCCAATTTTGGCATCTAAATAAGGCTGAGCTGACCCAATGACTAAAAACAAATCTTGGAGACAAATTATAAGGGGCATGCTTACATTCTCTCTCAAACACGCCCACTAACACCCGCATTCAAAAGCTCTTAATAGACAACTCTCAATCCAAAGAGCCTCCTAAGAATTCCTCAACAATTCTTACTTTCTCGATACCAAAGCCGCTCCTCGTGAGCGCATCATCACGTCAAAGCCGCTTCACGGCGAGCGTGATCTCTGAGTCAAATTCAGAAAATTCACATTCTTGCATCATCACACATATCCCTCGTTGCTGCATCTTTTTATATTTTAAAAAAGATTATTAATTTGAGCGTCAGATGATAAATTAAGAAGTGAGTTTAATCAATTATCTGACCTCTTATTTTTGAGTTAAGGTGTGTAAGATTCA
>JAODPA010067064.1:0-10700 GCA_025585075.1 Nepenthes mirabilis
TGCAACTGAGATTTGAGAAAAGAAAGAGAAAGACAAGAGGAAAAGAGAGAGAAGGAAGGTGATGCGTCATTGGATTCGAATTTCGAACAGATTCGGACTGATCCGCTTGTTCTGGTTCCGACACAATTTCCTGAGTTTGGATCCTACACACCACTAAAAAGAACAGGAGGTTAGCTTGTCTGCGTGAAGTTGTCCCACCGAAAATACTCCGATACTTAAGTCAGTAAATAGCGTTCGAAATACAAGAAGGTTTCTGAAATTGAGAATTGAGAAAGGGAGAGAGAGAGAGTGTGTGAGTTTCCAGATGAAAGAGAAATAAGGTTGTCTTCTTGAATCTGGACGGTGGGGAAGCAGTAAGCGGCCGTGAGAGGCGCGTTTGTATACCTTAGGTTTTTAAATGACAGTCGAAAATGGAGAAGTGTCGTTGTGGGCGTCAACAACTTGCATGAGTAGCCTTAGTAAGAGTTTTCGTAATAGGAAGCGCAAGTAACTGAGAGCGTGTATGGAATGAGAATTCCAAGGCTTACTTATGATTGAGCGGGAGATCTTCCTCCTTTGGAAGGAGTGATCCCCTACGTAATTCTTAGTTGGCCTGTCTTTCAGAATTGATACCAGTTTCCAAAAGGATCGAAATAGTTTTCTTTCATGGCGGTCAGCGGCTTTCCAAATTGCTTAGCTTCCTTCTGTGTTTTTTATCGTTGGAACGTCCCAATTGGCAAGAGATTGAAAAAAATCTAGCGCCTTCCTTATGATAAAGGCGCCGATTTTGTCAATATTCATTTTGGAAACAAGCACAGATCGTGAAAATTGCTAGGAGAGCCGTTGCTGGCCGTCTAATAGATCGTGGGCTTAAGTGGGCCTGGCCCGTAAAAGCCTTTTATTTTTGGCTTATTGCTACAGTGATTCTGGTCAACGCTCGAGTTGATCGTCTACGCGCGCGTTAGCCGTCTTCCGGAGTCAGATGGTCAATGATGGCGTTGACCGTCTTGGGCCTTTCAAGTTTCGACCTTCGCGTCCTGTTGGGTCATTTTTACGTTGACCGTTTGGTATACCTTTTGGGCCTCCGTTGACCATGGGCCAACCCATATTCTGGTGTACCTATCACTAGCCCTCTATACCGGTGGCTAGAATTCTGGGCTCTGGTATGATCACGATGGGATGTCCCTTGCTATCCTTCGTCGTTTGAGGATCCCGGAGGAATCTATGAAAGGTAGAGAGGAAAGTTTGACTGAAACTGTTGACCATTTTGGTCAATTTTGGAGAAGAATATTGATCGAAATTGTTGACTATTTTGGTCAATTTCGGAGAAGAATATTGACCGAAATTGTTGACCGTTTTGGTCAATTCTGGAGAAGAATTGTGACCGAAATTGTTGACCGTTTTAGTCAATTTCGGAGACGGCTGTTAACCAGAATTGTTGACCGTTTTGGTTAATTCCGGAGAAATTTCTGCCAAGCTTGATTGACGCGCGGCCATTAGTCGATTTATAGGCCAGAAGAAGACACGCATTTTCTTTTGGTTGGGAGGATATTCTGGTCATTAATGCCTCAGAGATCCGCCTTTTGAAAAGCCAAGTAGGGAGGCGACACGTGGCAGGACTGACGGTGTTCTTAATGAGGGGTTTTTGCATGCTTACAATTTAAGTTTTCCTTCCACACTTCGAAAATCTTTTACGCCTCCAAGCTTTCGTTTTCTCTGTTCCTAACTTTCAGAAACCCTAGTTCTTCCAGTAAGCCATGGCATCCGTTGCAAACATCGCCTCCGTTTTGAGACAGAATGACGTTAAAGCGCTGTGCGTTGAATTTAATATCCCGAAGGAGATAGTATGGAGAGTTCCAAGAAGGAATGACAGAGCTTTTGCTTCTCCAGCGGGGCATATCACAGTCTACGGGGCCCACCTGAGGAGCGGCCTTCGTCTCCCGTTGCCAGACGATTTGGAGTCTCTTTTGAAAGCTCTACGAATACCCATCGTTCAACTCCATGCCAACGCTATCTGGTATCTCTGTATTCTGTGTATTTTTCTTCGAAAGCGTGGTAAGAAGCTTGGGATGTCCATGGTAGGGTCCTGCTTAAAATAAATTAGGGAGGAGAGTGGATATCACTCATCTCCCGTTCTGGTATAAAGATAAATAAGACCATATACGACTCGTTGAAGAACTGAAAGAATCGATTCTTTTTCGTGAGTGTAGGAACGGCCTGGCCCCTTGAAAAGGATTGGGGCCAGGTTCCGAAGGCATATGCGGGGACGTCGTCTGTGGTGGAGACGGCGGCCTAGGAGTGGTTGACTAAGTTAATAAAGGAGAATCCCGACGAGTTCTAACGGGATTTTTGGTTTTTCGGGAGGAGGCCAAGAAGGTGAACTGGGGTCCGCCATCCCCAATTCAAAAATCCATGCCGCCAGTAAGGATGATGAGGCATGAGGACTCCAAAGGCGTAATCATTCGCGTGCGGCATACTG
Source organism: Nepenthes mirabilis (assembly GCA_025585075.1). Classification (NCBI taxonomy): domain Eukaryota; kingdom Viridiplantae; phylum Streptophyta; class Magnoliopsida; order Caryophyllales; family Nepenthaceae; genus Nepenthes; species Nepenthes mirabilis. Next base: position 2,459 of record JAODPA010067064.1, read on the forward strand.
ACGAAAGATTTATTGGCCCGCTGCAGGAAAAGGTGCTAGAGACGCCCTCGTCATCGTCGTCCCGTATCGATTATGTGGCTGCCGAAATCTACAGCGGGCCTGGAGAAGACCCACGAGGACTGGCTGGTGAACTCAGGAGGAGTCATCTTGGCACAGCCCATGCGGCAAGTGGTTCTTGGTGCTTTATCGATGGAGTATTTTGAGGAGCCAGCTTGTGAACCGGCGGTGGGCGCTCGGGAGCCGTCCGTTAGCTCCCCAGTCGCGTAGACTTTTGCTGTGGAGCCAACAGTGGAACTCGATTCTCTAGCAGCTGCTCCAGAGGTTGCAATTAAGGAACCTGCAACTGCAGTGGGTGGGACTGATGAGCTCTTGGAGCGCATTCTGGAGGAGGGAGCTACGAGCTCGACTCGAGAGGATGCTCCTCGTCCACCGCCACCTGGGCCAAGTCTAGAGGCCAAGCCTGAAAGGCCCGCGAGGAGATTTTGGGAGGTATGATTCTTGGTGATTGATTCCTCGTACATTCTCCTTTCCAGATTTCTGACTTGCCCTTTGTCTGTCTTTTGTGCAGCCGCTGAAAGTGGCCTCCACCGTCTTTAAGGTGGTGGTGCAGCGTGATCAGGCGCTGGCTGATAGGGAGGCGGAGATTGCCTGATTGGACGTCAAGCTGGCTGCTTCAGCAGGAGAGCACCGCGAGGAGACTGCTGCCCTCGAGACTGTTCTGGCGGGATTGGAAACGGAGATCGCCAGCTTGAGAGTTGAGAATGCTCGTTTGAAAGAAGAGGAGGATTGAAGCAAAGCAAGCAAGAAACGGCTTGCTGATTGAATATCCACTTTGGAGAACGAGCTGGGTCTCCGGATCCATCCCCACGAGGTTGAGGCCATACCGCACGCATGGATGTTTGAGGGGGTCCAGGTTTGTCAGCGTCTTGTGAGGCTGATCGACCCTGACTTCCCTATTGAGTACCTTCACTTAGGAAACCGTGGGGTGCAGCATAAGGACGACCTTGTGGGGGAGCCCCAGGACAATCAAAGGCGGTCGTCGCCTCCATAGCCTTTTGTACATTTTCCTTTTTGTACTTATGTAATTTTGTAGCACATTTAAAGTAATGAAATAGAAACTCTTTTAATTCTGCGTCCATTTATTTTCACTGCTCGTGTCTGTATACTTTGTTGCATGGGACGGCCAACTGGGTTGGCCGGTTGCCGTTGTTGGGCTGCCTAAGAAGCTATGTTCTTAGGCTTGGTAGGCAGTTGTGTTAACCAGCCTGGCGGCGCTGTCCAAGTGATGACTTGGACGGCCAACGTTGGAGAAGGATGCTTCCCCCTTCGACTGTCGCTGACTGATCCCGCTATTTTCTCGTAGAAGAGGTCATTGCATATACTGCGTAAGCCCCTAAGGTTTTGATCGCTATCGGGCCACTTGGATGATCAAGGTTTAGTACGACCATTTAATGGGCCTCTCGGATGACCGAGGTTTATATTAGACTGCTTGTGGGCCACCTGGATCACCAGAGTTTAAAATAGACCGCTCTTGGGCCACCTGGATGACCAGGGTTTAGATTCAACCACTAATGGGCCACTCGGATGACCAATGTTTGAGTTCGACCGCTTATGGGCCGCTTGGATGACCAGGGTTTAACAAGAGGGCGAAGACCACCTCCTAACTTAGAGGCAGTTTAGGTCGGGTAACCTGCAAAGAAAACACATGCACATGCATATAGGAAATATGCTAAGTACACACTTATTTTTCGCGAAATGTAAACAAGCAAGTGTAAACAATAGTGCAAGTGCGTACCTGTGTCTGCTACTGGAAGTATCGTTTGAGGTGGATGGTGTTCCCGTTCGCGGAACCAGTTTCCCGTTCTGGCTCTGGAGCTTGTAAGCTCGGTTTCACAGGACGGCGGAGACTAGGAAAGACCCTTTCCAATTAGGGGAGAACTTATTGCGGCCGGCCAGCTTGCCTGTGGCCTCGACGCTTCGCATGACCAGGTCTCTAACATCGAATCGTCGCACCTTAACCTTTTTGTTGTAGTATCGGGAAACTCGATGTTGGTAGGCCGCTGTCCATACTCTGGCGGCGTCTCGGACTTCCTCTAACAAGTCTAGGTGTTCCCTGATTTTTTGGGAGTTACATTGTGGGTCGAAGGATTCCACCTTAAGAGTTGGAAGCCCGATTTCGATCGTGATCACCGCTTCAGTTTCGTAACAGAGGCTGAAGGGCGTCTCGTGCGTTAGTTCTTTTGGGATTGACCGGTAGGACCAGAGAACAAAGGGGAGCTCGTCTATCCAGGAGCCCTTTGCGTCCTCCAGTTTAGTCTTTAACCCGTGGAGTAGCGTTCGATTTGTGACCTCTACCTATCCATTCGCTTGGAGGATATGCCACCGAAGCGTGGACCAGCTTGATGCCAAGGCTGGCGCAATACTTGGTGAAGTATTTTCCCGAGAACTGGGTCCCTTTATCGGTCACGAAGATGATGTTTTGGCGAAGGAATTTTAGGGCATTGTGCTCCGTAATCTTTGCCAGTGGGATGGCCTCGACCCATTTGGTGAAGTAGTCGATGCCCACGATAACAAACTTCCTTTGCCCCGTGGCAATGGAAAATGGGTTGAGAATATCGAGCCCCCATTGCGCGAAGAGCCAAGAGGCCTAAAGCGTCTTCAAGTCTTCGGATGGTTGGCGGTGAAGGTTACTGTGAAGCTAACAGCTTTCACATTTCTTCACAAACTCAAGTGCATCCTTTTTCATCGAGGGCCAGTAGTAGCCCTGCCGCGTGATCTTAAAGGCTAAGTTTTTTCCGTCAATGTGCGATCCGTAAATCCCGAGGTGGACTTCGCCTAAAGCTTAGTCAGCCTCTTCGGGAGTTAGGCACCAGAGGTATAGGGTTAAGTAGCCACGGCGATATAGCCGTCCGTCAACCACGGCGTACCAGCCGGCCATCTTCCTAATTCGTTTAGCCTTCTCCGCGTCCTCTGGTGTTGATCCGTCAACCAGATAACTAAGGTAAGGCGTCATCCAGTTTTCTGCTTCGAAAATCTACATTGCCTCTTATTTCTCTATGCTGGAAGCGTTTAGGATCTCTCTCATATTCTTCGAGTACTGTTCCGAATTTTTGGCTGCAGCGGCTCTAGCCAGCTGGTCTACCATCCAGTTTTCAGTTCGGGAAACATGAACCAGGGTCAGTTTGTCGAAACTCTGGGTAGTCTCCCTTGCCTTTGCCAAGTACTTGGCCAGGTGAGGGTTATTTATCTCAAAGTCTCCGTTAACCTGGTTAACGATTAGTTTGGAGTCGCTGTAAATTGCCAATCTCTTGGCAGAGCATTCCTTGGCTAACTGTAACTTGGCTAACAAGACCTTGTACTCGGCAATGTTGTTGGTTGCCGAGAAATCGAGCCTGAGGGAGTATTTCACCTCAAACCCGTCAGGGGTCGTGAGGACCACTCCAGCGCCACTGCCAGTGTCCGTAGACGATCCGTCCATGTAGAGTATCCTTTCCAAAACACTGTTAGCAATTCCGTGCTTTCTGTGGGCTGATCTTCGAGTACTAAAATCGCAGTTTTAACAATAAAGTCAGCCAGAGTCTGTACCTTTATAGCAGGTTTGGACCATAATTTGATGTCGAACTCGTCTAATTCAATAGCTCATTTTACCAACCGTCCAGAAATGTCGGATTTCTGGAGTATACTTTTCAGAGGTTGGTCTGTAAGGACCACTACACGGTTCAGCTGAAAGTAGGGCCTTAACTTCCGCAGGGAGAATATAAGCGCCAAGGCCAGTTTTTCTGCGTGCGAGTAGCGGGTCTCTGGGCCGGTCAACGTTTTACTTACGTAGTAAACTGGCCATTGAGTGTCGGAGTCCTAGTGCACGAGGACAGAACTGAGGGACGCCTTTAACACTGCCAGGTAAAGATATAGCTCTTCTCCGCCCTTGGGTGACACTAACAACGACGGGCTGACTAGATACCGTTTCAGTTCATCAAAAGCTGTCTGACAGTCTGCCATCCATTGAAACCCGTTGGACTTTATTCCTCTAAGGGTCTTAAAGAAGGGTTGGTACTTGTTGCCAGACTTCACGAGGAAGCCGGACAGTGCTGCTAGCCTTCCAGTCAATCGTTGGATGTCCTTTACATTCCGTAGTGGAGAAATGTCTGCGAGAGCTTTGATCTTTTCGGGGTTTCCCTCAATCCTCCATTGGGAGACAATGAAACCCAGGAATTTGCCGGTGGCTATTCCGAAGATACACTTAGTCGGGTTCAGCTTCATGTGATGCTTACGGAGCACCTTGAACGACTCTGTCAGGTCGCGGATGTAGTCACCGGTGACATTGCTCTTGACGAGCATGTCATCGATGTAGACCTCCATGTTGCAACCAATCTGTTTTTCGAACATCTTGTTGACCAATCATTGATAGGTTGCTCCAACGTTTTTTAGTCCGAAAGGCATCATTTGTAACAGTAGGTGCCCTGATCAGTCATGAACAAGGTGTGCTTCTCATCCTATGGACTCATTCGAATCTGGTTGTAACCCGAATAGGCGTCATGAGGCTTAACAGCTCATGTTCGGCCGTCGAGTCAACCAACAAGTCGATCCTGGGCAAGGAAAAGCTGTATTTCAGGCAGGCTTTGTTAATGTCGGTAAAATCGACGCACATCCGCCATTTCCTGTTGCTTTTCTTCACTAGGACGACATTAGAGAGCCAGTTTGGGTAGTGCACTTCTCTAATGAAACTTGCGTCCAGCAGCTTCTTCACCTCCTCTCGGATGACGATTAGCTTTTCTACGGAGTGATTTCTCCGCTTTTGACTGACGGGTTTTCGGTTAGGATCAAGCCTCAACTTGTGGATCATTACCTCCGCAGGAATCCCAGGCATGTCTGCTGGAGTCCATGCGAAGATGTCAGCGTTCCATTGCAGGAACGCGATCAACACATCGCGCAGTGTTCCGGTGAGTGAGCCACCGATCTGTATACACATTTTCGGTTCATTCGGGTTCAGTTGGACTAGATATGTGGCTTCGCCGGACTGTGCTTGTTGTAGGGTTGTTTTATCTCGATGGTAGAGTTCTCCGACTGTTCTAGTGCTGCCGCTAGGGGCAACCTGAGACATGTAGCATGTTCGTCCGGTAACCTAATCACTTAATACCTCTCCCACACTGTAAGGCGTTCCGAACTTCATCTTGAGGTGTGGAATTGAGGTGACCGCCCCGAACGCTATCAAGTAAGGTTTACCCAGTATTGCATTATAGACAGAGAGTAGGTCGACCACTAGGAAGGTGAATGTTCGACTTACTATTTTTGGATACGTACCCAAGGTGACCTCCAGTTGGATGGTCCCTTGGACAGGCACTGGCTCATTGTCAATGTTATACAATGGGCCTTCGGCAGGTTTTAATTGGTTATTTTTTAAACCTAGTTTAAAGAACGCATCCAAGTAAAGCAAATGATTTGAACTTCCATTATCGATGAACACTCGCTTCAACTGGTAGTCGACACTACCGTCTGAAATGAGTGCAGATAGAACGAGGGGATCAGCATGGGGGAATATTACATGAGTCAAATCATTATCATTGAAGCTAATGGTGTTGTCCGCCGTGCGTTACTTCTTCCTCCCAGTTTGCTACTCCTCGTTGTCGGCTGGATTCTTGGCAGGTCGGGTGGCGATCATATTAACCACCCCTACTGCAACCCGATTTCGGAGAGGAGACTACTCCTGTCCTTCTCCGCTAGCTGCTCCAGAGCTCTGCTCGGGGCTCCTGACGAATTTGGTGAGGTGGCCTTTGCGAATCAACTCCTTAATCTCCCTCTATAGTGTCTTGCAGTCCTCAGTGGAATGCCCAGCAGAGTGGTGAAAGTCGTAGTACTTTGACTAGTTCCCAGAGTCTTTCTTTAGTGGTTTTGGCCACTTCAGGAACTTTTTTCGAGGATCTACATGAGGACATTTGAGCGTGTGTCCGTCAGAGGCGTAAAGCTGGTGGGTCCGTAGTCTCTACATTTCGGCGGCCTAACCTTGTGTTGCTTCCGACAGGAGTGATCACTACTGTCGTATTTTCTTTTTCCCTCTCCAGGGAATGATCGAGGTTGATCTGCCCGCTTTGGGCGTTTCACCTCGTTAGCCTCTTCTACCGCGGCGTAGGCTCGGGTGATGGACTCTACCTCGCGGAAGGTTTGAGGATTCTTATGGGTCAGGTGCTTGATGAAGTCCCCGTAGGTCAGCACGGAGATAAAACTGCCCAATTTTATTTCCTTCATGATTCGGGGAATCCGCCTGGCCTCTGCCACAGAGCGGTCCAAGAATCGCCATGGGTTCTCTCTCGGTTTCTGCTTGATGTGGGAGAGGTGCCACGGTTGCTTCTCTTCCCATCGGCTCGAGGCGTATTAAGTTAGGAAGAGATCCGTGAGCTCTCGGAAGCTGCCGATGGTGCTTGAAGGGAGGTGATGAAATCAGATATGGGCACCTCCCTTCAACGTGAGTGGGAAGCAGCGATACATCGCTGAGTCTTCTAACCTTTGTAGACTTAGATGGGTGCGAAAGTGATCCAGATGGTCAACTGATCACTACTCACATTGTATGAGTCAAGGGAAGGCATCTTAAATTTGGTGGGCAGCGGACGGTTCAGGATCTCTGCCGTGAAAGGAGATCTGTCAAGGTCATTGGCGCACTTATCGTCCTGAAACACATGGTCCCAAATCTTATCCACTCGCGGATCTGCGCGAGCGGCGTTAGCAGATCTCTTAGAGTTGAGGTAAGCTCTCAACTCTGTTTTGTCCCTGGAGGCTCGCTCCTGGACTGCGTTCCTATCCTCTGCCCGAGAGTATCGGGGATTTCTTTTCTCCAGACCTTTACCTGGAGTTGTGCTCCTAGAGCGTTCTTTAGGCCTGTTCTGGCCTGGAGCGCGCGAGAAGGTTGGGACCGGATTATTTGTGGGTCTCTCGGGCCTTCTAGTCGGCTTCTTTTTCTTCTGGCTACCATTTTGGTGGCCGGCACAGGACGGCTGATGGCGGAGCTGCCTGCTGTAGCTGCTGTTGTCGAGAGCAGAATATTTAGAGTAGATGGTTGTTGGTCTGCATCTACTTCATCAGTTGCTGGAAGTAGGGCACTAGCACTCCGCCTGTTGCCCCCTATTGACCAAGGTACCAGCAGCGTGGTCCTGGTTGGGAGAAGTGATGTCTCTAGCGGGATCGCTAGCTTGGGCTTTCGTATTCACCATTGCGGATGAATCAGGTGGTGAGAAGAGAGCGCTGTGCGGGATTATGGTTGGCTTTTCGTAAGCGCTTTCTACAGACGGCACCAATGATACGTACCTAGATTCGACTTCGAATAGATTTGGATTCATTTGGATAGCTTGACTCGGCTCCGTTTACTGAGTTTGAATCCAACACACCACTAAAGTGAACAAGAGGTCAGTGCGTCGATGGGATGTTATCCCACTGAAAATATTTCAACGCTCAAGTCAGTAAAAAGCCTTCGAAGTAAGGAAGGTAAACTGATAAATAAATGAGAGAGAGTAAGATGGTCGGGAGTGTTGGCCGGTTGAGAATGTGAGTTCTCGCTTCCTGCACACAGAGAGCGTGTGGAAGCGGCGTCCTGAAAGCGTGAAAGTTTTAGGAAACGATTCTCAGAAAGCTGAAAATGTCTCTTAGAATCTGGAAACCTTTGGTGGGATTGGAGGATGAGCGCTTGTGCAGATAGAAGGAGAAGATGAGTCCTTGTTCAAGCTCTGTAAACGTTCGTGGGTTGGACCGTAGGAAGTCTTTCAGGAAGCTTGTTCTGAATGTTCTCAAGAAGACAAGTTAGAGAGTGATTAAGAGAGCTTCTGTTTCTGTGTAAGAGAGCGTGTTTGTTCGTGAGCCTGTGTCGTCCAGAACGAAGATATCAAGCTTTTATGGATAGTAGGAGAGCCACCTTCTCTAAGCAAGGTGGCGTGTTCTTCTGGATTGACAATAGCGGCCTTCTCTGAGTTGGTGGGCTTGATAGGCATGATTTGATGGATTCATTTTCTTCTAAATAGTGTAACAAATATCCAAATCACCTCATCTTTTTGTGACCGTTTGACTCCAACATTGGCACTGAGTTCATTGCCGTCATTTTAGAAAAGATCAGCTTTTAGGAAAGCGTGTGATCATGAAAGGATCGTTGCTTTTCGTGCACGAGTTCGTCTGCCAAATTGGGCTTGGCCCGTAGCAGGTTTAACGGCTTTTTAGGCCTGCTATTTCAGTACTTCAGGTCAACGCTCGAGTTGACCGTCTG
>JAODPA010067065.1:0-10700 GCA_025585075.1 Nepenthes mirabilis
TGTTCCCTGATTTTGGAGAGTATGTATTCCCTCCCGTTTCAGTCCTTGTACATGTCTTGGAGGGGTGTTTATGATTACATTTGCTGAGCTGTTGGCTCACTCTTGCTATTGTTGTCTCTTTTTCAGATGAGAACACTTAGTTGGCGCAAGTAGTCAAACAAGGAGAGGCTTGCTTGATGTGATTGGTTGGACGGCGAGTGATCAGAAGATTTGGACATAGAGTTGGATCGGACTGTGAACAGCCACTCAGTGTTGAGCGTGGCTCATCGTTGTTGTTTTTATGGTTTTATTATGCTTCCACAGATATTGATGTTATAGTTTGCTTCCGCGTCTGTATTGATGTTATGAATTTTGTTTCATATTAGATGGAATCTCTCTAAATCCAGTATAGTAGATAGGAGTACTATATTAGAGCCATGGATGATATGGCAGTGTTGTGATCCTGTGTGGCGTGTTGTAGGCTTTGAGTTAAGCCTTTTGTTTAGATGTGTGCTTGTGCAGGATATTATTTTAACAGGTTGTATTTTTGATTTTCGTCCAATTACAGAGGAAACTCTGCCGGCTTTTCTGTAGAACTCCATAGTTTAATTATGGGCTTTGGAGTGTGTGTAGCCATTGACGGAGGTTATTCGATGGAAAATAATCTAATCCGTCACATTTCGACGTGGAGTTAAGATTTGGATATGGCCGCTTTTGGGCCGCTTAGCACGGAGCCAAGGTTTTGAGGGCCGCTTAGGGCCTTTCGACGCAGAGTTGAGATTTGGCTATGGCAGCTTTTGAGCCGCTTGGCACGAAGCCAAGGTTTTACTTTACGGACGGATGAAGATCCTCCCAACTTAAGGGCAGTCTAGGTCGTTTCACTTTTTAAAATATCATACATGCAAACACCCATATGAATGAACACACAAGATTGTAAAAACAATCAATTTTATTAAATGGAAACACAATACATGTACAAGCATTCCTTATGGTGCGCGTGTATGTTTTACCTAGGCTTGGCGCTGGCCTACTGATAAATTTTTTGAGGTTGGCGGTGTTTCAGATCTGCTGGACCAATTTGCCGTCTTGGGTACGCAGCTTGTATACTTCATTCTGGAGGATTGCCGAGACGAGGAACGGGCCCTCCCAGCTTGGGGAGAGTTTGTTCCTACTTGCGGCCTTTCCCGCTGCCTCTACACCCCGGAGGACCAAATCTCCAACCTCGAGTGGACGTGCCTTCACCCGCTTGTTGTAATACCGCATGATACGTCGCCAATAGGCTACTGTCCTCAAGCGGGCCGTGTCATGGACTTCTAGGAGCAGGTCTAAACATTCCCTAAGTCTCTAGGAGTTGGTGGCTGGATCAAAGTATTCAACCCACAGGTAGGAAAGTCCCACTTCGACGGGGACAACCGCTTTGACTCCGTAATAGAGATTGAAGGGCATCTCCCTCGTCAATTCTCGCGAGGTTGTACGATATGACCAGAGCACGGAAGGAAACTCGTCAACATAGGAGCCCCCTGTGTCTTCCAGTTGGGTCTTCAATCCCTGCAATATGTGCAGTTGTTGATTTTGACTTGCCCGTTCACCTAAGGATACGCCACAGATGTATGGATCAGCCTGATGTGCAAACTTACACAATATTTGGTGAATCGTTTGCTGGTGAATTGGGTTTCGTTGTTAGTTATTATGATCTCGAGGATACCAAAATGGAAAATGATGTTCTGGTGGAGGAACTCTGTTGCATTCTACTCAGTGATTCACGTCAGAGGAACTGCTTCTACCCATTCAGTGAAGTACTCAATATCGACGATAAAGAACTTCTTCTATCCGGAGGCCAAGGGAATAGGTCTAAGGATATCGAACTCCTATTACACGAACGACCATAGGGACTAAAGGCTGTGCAACTTTGTATGAGGCGGATGAGCTATGGACCCATGAACCTGGCAGCTTTCGCACTTCTTCACGAATTTCAGAGCATCCAGCTTTATCGTGGGCCAGAAAAGACCTTGTCGCATGATCTTGAATGTGAGGTTTTTTCCTCCGATGTGCGAGCCACATATGCCGAGGTGGATTTCACTCAGCGCACTCAACTTCTTCAAGAGTTAGGCACTTTAGGTAGGGAGTGGAACACCCTCACCGGTATATCCTACCATCGATGATTGCGTACCAGCATGCTGTCTTCTTGATTCATTTGGCCTCATCGGTATCCGTAGGCAACATTCCGTCAGTCGGATACCTGTGGTATAGGGTCATTCAATTGTCGCCCTCGTTGACCTGCAGCACTTCCCGGTCCGGACCGTCCACACTTGGTGCGACCAAGATTTTTCACATGCTCCTAGCATACTTCTCTGGATATCCTGCAACTGCATCCCTTACTAACTGATCGGCATTTCAGTTTTCGACTCTGGAGATGTGTTCGACCTCAAAACTTTTGAACACCTAGATTTGGGCTTTTGCCTTTGCCAAGTACTCGGCAAACTGAGGGTTTAATGCATCGAAGGCTCCTTGGATCTGGTTAACTGCTAGCTCTGAGTCACTGCGCACGACCAGCGACTTTGTGGAGCACTCATTTTCCAAACGAAACTCTGCCATGTTATTGGTTGCAGGAAAAGTCAACGCAATAGAGTAATTAATCTCTGTCCCATCCGGAGTTCTAAGCATGACTCCAGTTCCGCTACCTGGCTGGTTGGATGATCCATCAACATGTAAGATCCACACAGGAACGTCCAGTGTGTCCAAGCTCTTTGGGCTGCTCAAGGCCTCCAGAGTTGGGGTCGTTGTCTCAACTATGAAATCTGCCAACGCCTGGCCTTTGAGGGTCGGTCGTGGTCGGAACTCCACATCGAACTCGTCCAACTCTATGGCACACTTGACCAGCCGCCCAGAAGTCTCCGGCTTCTAGAGGATTGACTTTAGGGGCTGATCCATCCGAATGATGATCCGGTGCGCTTGAAAGTAAAGCCTCAACTTTCATGTGGAACAAATGAGGGTTAGCGCAATCTTCTCCGCACGCGAGTATCGAGTCTCCACATCCATCAACACCCTACCCACGTAGTACACTGGTGGCTACGTGCCCTTGTGCTCTCTGACGAGCAATGAACTGAGCACCGTGTTTGACGTGACAAGGTAGAGATACAAGTCCTCGCTCGCAGATGATGAGCTCAGGTGAGGAGGACTAACAAGGTACGCCTTTAGCTCTTGGAATGCTTCTCGCACTCGTCCGTCCACCAGAATCCGAATGCTTTCGTTCCTCTGAATGCCTTGAAGAAAGGCATGTACTTCTTCGCAGAATTAGCTAGGAACCGTGATAGGATTGCCAGCCTTCCCGTGAGTTTTTGAACTTCTTTTACAGTCCGCAAAGGGCTCATATCAAGGATGGCTCTGATTTTCTTCGGGTTCACTTCTATGCCGCGCTGGGACACTATAAAGCCTAATAACTTTTCAGAAGTTAATCCGAACGCATACTTGGTCGGGTTGAGCTTCATCCCGTGAGCTCAGAGCACCTGGAAGATCTCCTCCAGATCTTGAATGTGGTCGTCGGCTATTCTGCTCTTGGCGAGCATGTCGTCAATGTACACATCCCCATTCCTTTCGATCTGAACCTTGAACATCTTGTTCACAAGACGCTCGTAGAATGCCGCAACATTCTTGAGGCCGAAGGGCATGACCTTGTAGCAATATGTTCCCTAGTCGGTCATGAAGGGGGTGCATTTCTCATCATCCGGGTCCATCTTGATCTTGTTATAGCTTGAATAGGCATCCATGAAGCTCATGAGCTCGTACCCGGATGTAAAATCCACCAATTGATCGATCCGAGGGAGCGGGAAGCTCTATTTAGGACAGATTTTATTCACGTCAGTGAAGTACATACACATTCGCCACTTGCCGTTACTTTTTTTTACAAGCACGACGTTAGATAGCCAATCCGGATATTAGACTTTTCTTATGAATCCGGCGTCCAGGAATCTCTTCACTTTCGCTCTTATAGCTACTAGCTTCTCGATGGAGTGGTTCCTGCACTTTTGCCCGACGGACTTGAGATCGAGATCGAGGCCCAACTTGTGGACTATTATTCTGGCTGGTATCGGCAGGGACCCACGTGAACATGTCGAAGTTCTTCTAGAGGAAGCTAATGAGCAAGTCGCGGTTGACCGCAGTGAGAGAGCCACCATTGTGCACGCACTTCTTCGGCTCGGCAGGGTCCAGAGAGACCACTTCGGTTGCTTCACCTAATTAGGCTTGCTACAGTGTGGCTTCGTCATGAAAATCTAAGTCTCCGTCCTTACGGTCCGACACCACTGGGGCGACTTCGGATAGGCAGTACGTCCCCCCATCACCTGATCACCAAGCACCTCTCCTACATCGTACAAGGTCGGAAACTTCACCTTCAGATAAGGAATCAAAGTAATAGCCGCGAAGGACGTGAGAAATGGTCTGCCCATGATGGCATTATAGACAGACGGCAGATCGACAATAAGGAACGTTAGTTCTCGCATTGCGGTACGCGGGTAAGTTTCCATCGTGATTTCTAGCTGGATTTCTCCCTACACAGGTACAGATTCGTTATCCAAACCGTACAGAGAGCCATCGGCCGTTTTCATCCGGTTTTGCCTCAATCCAAGCCTAAAGAAAGCGTCAAGATATAATAAATTTTGAGAGCTTTTATTATCAATAAAAACTCATTTCAGCTGATAATCGACCATACCATCTAAAACGAAGGCGGATACAATGAGGGGATCAAAATGGGAAAATGTTACATGTGTCATATCGTCACTACTAAAGCTAATGACATCACTCCTATCCCCCATCTCGCTCTCTTGCTGTTGGAAACCTGCTCGGATTACGCCTGCCTGCTGCATTTGGTTGGCCCAGTTGAGATCATGCTGATCATGCCGACGGCCGTATGGTTCCTCGGAGGCTCACTCGCCTCGCCTTCTGAGGCTGCAGGGGCCTGCCCCGAACCCTTCACGAACTGTTTGAGGTGTCCGCAACGGATTAGATACTATATCTCTTACTGTAAGGTCCGACAGTTCTCCGTAGAATATCCCAAGCAGCAGTGGCACTAGTAGTATTTCGTCTGGTCTCCACCGCTCGAACCCGTTGGCACTTTTGGCCACTTGAAGAACTTCTCATCCTAGATCTGCATCAAGATATTTACGCGGGTATCATTCAGGAGAGTTAGGGCATTGGCCCGTACTCCTTCCTGGATCCCGGCGAAGGCCGCGGCTACTTGCGGTGTTCTTGGAAACAGTTGTTGTTGCCATTCCTCTTCTTCCCAACGACTGGCTTAGGTCCTTAGGGGGCGGTCCACGTGTTTGAGACACTTTGCGTCGTTGGCCTCTTCCGTTGAGATATAAGTTTGAGCGATGGCCTCAACTTTTCGAAAGAACTGAGAACGCTAGTGAGATAAGTGCTTGAAGAAGTCTCCTGCTGCCATCATGACAACGAAGGCGTTGAGCTTCAGCTCTTCAGAGAGCCGGAGGATCCGGCACACTTCAGTGATGAAACAATTGAGGAACTACTTCAGGCTTTCGTCTATCCTCTATTGGAGGTGGACCAAGTGATATGGCTACTTCTCCACCCTCCAGTTGGAGGCGAACTGGTTCTAGAAACAATCTACGAGCTCATCGAAGGAGCAGATAGAATTTGGTGGGAGGCCATAGAATCAAAGTAGCGCCTCCCCTTTGAGGGTGATGGGGAAACACTGGCACATCACACCCTCGCTTGCTCCATGGAGGGACAGGTGAGTGCGGAAGTAGTTGAGGTGCTCCATTGGATCCTTACTCCTGTCGCATCCCTCTAGTGTTGGCATTTTGAACTTGCCGGAAAGCAGTTAGATCCGGATGTCCATGGCAAAGGGTGACCTCCGTAAGTCAGCGGAAGACCGTCCAGACTTCTCCTTGAACAGGTGGTTCCAAATCACCTCCACCTTTTCCTCCATCCGCGGGTTGGACCCGCTCCTCCACGCGTTGACGATGTTGTGGAGCTCTGTGTGACCCTGCGGGTTCTGCTGGGCATGCTGGCCGTGACGGCTTCCTGCATGGGGCAGCCGCCCACTACACAAGCCTATGGCTGTTTGCCTCCTTTTATCGCGGTAGTTACGGGGTTGCACCACACTCAGCTTTCCTCCCACTCATCCCAACTTGGGTGGCTTCCAACCACCGTTTAGGCCCTACTGCCGTAGGCTGCCTGGGTCTTAGTATCGTCAGGTTGATCTGATCTACCCTTAGGGGCTTTGGTACGATGTCTTCCTCGCCTGGAGGATGACGCCTGAGACACCGGAGGAGCAGCCCCCATCCACTGGGTACACGTTCGGTTGCAGAGGGCTTGAAGCATCAACCTCATATAGCCCATTTTGGCGGCCAGCTAGTAGATGTCAGGCTGCGGCTGCTCGTCGACACGGCTACCCATCGAGGGGTTCTCGCCGTGAGCGGTTGCGTCTCTTGTTGGCACGCTGGCTTGCACCCTAGTGTTAACCATCTTAGTGTAAGGGAATGAGTGTTGAGGGGAGACGTTAGATTTTTTATCGCATTTTCACAGACAGCGCCAATGTTACATTCCGGGTCCCTAATTATAGTACGGATTAGGGAGCCTTTAGATTTCTCGTTGTCTGGATAGGATCACGAGCGGGTCCGATATCTATCATTGTTAATTTGGAACGTACACAATACAAACTACAAACAAAAGGTGAGAAGTCGGCGCAATATCTTCCATCGAAAATATTCCGACGCTTAAGTCAGTGATTTTTCGCAATGAATGGAAAGAGGCGCACGTTTAAAGGTACGCGAGAATATGTTGAGTGTGCGGTGGAAGTATAGGGATGCAAGAGTACATGACTCAATGAGCGTTTTATGGGAGGCCTAGCTCCCTGAACACACTGCAAAAGGTGGCTCACTTTTGTAGCCTGAGAAGGGTTGTGGAAGATTGGTTAGGACGCGAGTATGAGAGCAGGAGCACAAGGGGCACGCGTCTGAATGTCGAGAATCCAATTAGTGATTAGGAACCATATTCCCCTCCCTGTAGAATGAGAGGGAACTTATAGGCTCCATGGTATAAAACTTTGGACGCGAGAATCTTTCTTGCAAAGATTCGCCGGCTGTTGACTGCTTACGGTAGCCGATGGTGCTAGTTGTCGCCTTATGGTTATAGGGAGACCTTCGTGCATCACTGGCCATGCTTGATATGCTTCTCACGTGAGAATTGGCTGGCCAGTTGTAAGGAGCGACGCAAGCCGCGACTGGCAGAGTTGACATTCCTTTTGTCTGCTTGCCTCTTCTTCCCTACGTCTGTCACCTGCAGCTGCATTAATGAGCTGCAGGAGGTATTGATTGGTTACGGGTATTGGGCTACCACGTAGGCTATTTCAAGTTTTGGGTCGCGCTGGTTGTCTGAGCCGCTGCTACCTGAGTTGGGCCTCACAATTCTTGGGCCTTACCGATATTGGACCCAACAACTTCTATGCCCAAATTAGCTATATCAAACTACTTGATATGGAAGTTAGGAATGAGGGATATTCTCTTTGATAAAAACATGAATGTTCTGATATATATATAAAAAAGTGATAGGCCCAGCATTAATACTTCTAACGAATGGGAATGAATGAACCACATTACTATGGCGTTTATCATCAACCACTAGTGAGAATTTGACCTACTTTTTATTTTTCTTGTCATCTTATCTATCTTTAAAATCTCACTAAGTAACAATGTATTTCATCATATTATTAAGAAATTAGACATATGCACCTTATGGAAGAAGCTGGCAAGCCTCTATGGTAGGAAGACATTGCTATAAGTAACAATGGAATTAATGTAAGAATTCAAATATAGATATATCATAATAAATTTATGTAGTTTATTCTCTAGACAAGAGTTGCATCCGCCAGAACAATATCAAATTGTTTCACTATATTCAAAAGACTACAAATAATAGATATAATTCAGTTACACTCTTATCACCAAAAATTCTTGATTATTTTGTAAAAACCCAAACACCCAAAATCTAAATATTTTAGAAAATTGCAAATTGTCAAGCATGGGCAGATTTCAACTACATTGCAATTTGTTTGACCAAAGGTATTTACTCCTTGCGTGGTCCTCTATATGTAAATACAAAAAATATATATATATAATTAACATAGAAGTGTGACTTCTAATAATATAAAATGGAATCTTAAACATGATACAATGTGCCTTCTTTTCATAGAAAGCCATCAATAATACTCATTGATTGAGCTATATTCTTCCAATGACCATAATAACAATCATCACTCCATTCACTACACTTGGTTCCAACCATCGTTATAATGTTTATAGGATGAAGATGGACGAAATCTAAGAAAATTTTGAATTTCACACTTGGACTTGTCTTCATGAGCATGTCCGCAAGATTCTCGATCATATGGATCTTCAAAAATGAAATTTTATTCTCCACTCTTAACTCTTAGAGAAAGTGATATCGGACCTGAATATGCTTGATTTTGAATAGTTGATTTGTTTTTATGGCAAGATGCATGGCTCAACTATCATAGAAATTTACATGTAGCTTTGGTCAAATCGGAGCTCACCCAACAAATATAGAAATTCCTCCCTAGCATCAACTCCTACCATGTACTCAATTTATGTGGTGGAATTGGAAATTGTCGATTAGAGTATAGACTTTTAACTAATATGTCCATCGGTGAGTGTAAAAATGTATCCAATAGTCAATATATTATTGTCTGTGTTTTCTAGAAATTCAACATCAACTAAACCAACAGGATGATCTTTGTTAACTGAGTTTATTTTTAAAACTAATCCATAATTTTGTGTCTTTTAAATATTAGAAAACTTATTTAACTGTAAGGCTGTACGGTTTTCCTATATAGCCATAAACCTATATACAAAACTGATGACACGTGAAAGATCTGATTGTGTCACACCATATAATGCATCAAGCTATCGACGACAGCGGTAAGGCGCACACACCATTTCATTTTCTTCTTTATTATTTCGTGGTGCTTGACTTACAAAAAGTTTAAAATGCTTAGTTAATAAAGTGGAAACAGGCTTACAGCTATCGATACTAAATCTTATCAGAAATTTTTAAATATACTAAATTTGGAATAAACTGAGTTTTTGTATAACTTTATCCCATTGGTTTTCCATTCCCAAAATTTTCCTAGTCACCCTAGGATATTTCACTTCAAAATATTGGTTTAATTACATTTTCAAAGAATTAATGTTGAAAATATTTTTAACTACAGTTAACATGTTATCACCATAAGTCGCCAAATTAGTAGACGAACCATTGAGAAGCTTTCAAAAATACATGCACCAATCGTATTCACTCCTACTGAACCTATTCTTTCCCACAAACCAAACAAAGTGTTTTACCACTATCACATAGATTGCTTTAAATCAATCCTTAATCTACACGCAAAGCTTTTTTTTTTTTTGCCTTTTATTTTTAACATCTCAGTTTGAGCAATGTAGATCTCTTCTTCAAATGCTCCATGTAAAAAGGTAATTTTGACATCTAATTGCTCAAATTCAAAATCACACAAAGTAACAAAAGCTAAAAGAGAACTAATTGATGTATATCTCACAATAGGAGAATAAATTTCAGAGAAATCAATACCTTCCTTTTGGATGTAACTTTTAACCATAAGCCAAGCCTTATAGGTGTTGTCGAATTTTATTTTATACACCCACTTATAATTTACTGTTACCTTTTGATAATTTGATAAGATCTGACATCATATTTATATAAAGAGGTTGCATTGCATCACACATCACATGCATCCACTTGTCAAATTTGAGATCGGCCAGGACTTCCTTGAAGTTTCTTGGCTCACCATGTTTGGTCTTCATGGTATAGGAAACCATGCACAATATTTTTCCTTTGCTTATGCATCCATTACAACGTCCATTTTTTGTATATTTTCTAATCATCTTTACCAGAGTCATGGATCTAAATCTAGAATTTCATATTTGCCTCTCAAGCCTACAATCTACCTAGAAGCAGTCTTGTCTTTCTAAAACTGTCCAAGCATTGATTTGTCTTCATAATAAATCTGTCTAGTATTTGATTTCATCATTTTCGAACTCTTCATGCTGATCTTTTGTCACAGCAAATTCAAGCATTTAATTTTTATCAAATTTGACGTCTTTGAAGATAATAGACTTCAAGTCATCCAATCCCAGGTACCGTAACCTGAAAGATTTGATGCCATGTGTATAATTGAAAAAAATAAATTTCTTTACTCTCGATTTAAGTTTTTTAGTATTAGAAAAAATATACACAAGATAACAAAAAAAGTGTAAATTAGAATAGTTAAAAAGTTCTACCTTATCAAATTTTATTCAGGGTCTTTGAACTAACAATTGTGAAGGATGACATATTCACGAGATAACACAGTATTTATTGTGTTTGCCTAAAAGTCTTTCAAAATTCTAACTACGCTCATCATAATCTGAGTCCATTCAAGTAAAGTTTGGTTCATTCTATTGATGATACCAATTTGTTTAGGAGGCAAGGGGTTGTCCATGTTAAGTGCTCCTCACAAAACTTATTGAACTTCATAGATATGTACCCACCCCCATCATAGATGCAGAGTGTTTTCCCATTTCTTTCGATTTACGTTTTCACCATAACCCTCTACCATTTAAAATTTTAAACACATCATATTTGAATTTTATTGTGTAAATTTATACATTTTTAAAAAAAATTTTAATAAA
>JAODPA010067066.1:0-10700 GCA_025585075.1 Nepenthes mirabilis
AATTTTAATAGTTAGATTTTATAAAGTTGATGGTGTGAATGAGAGAAATATGATCCTACTTATCTCTGAGAGAAGTAGAATTCTCCACTCTGCGAGAAGACTGCTTAAACCACAAGGAGTTAATTCACTTTCAAGTAACTAATCATTGGCTGGCTATGTGACTGATACTTAAACGTGATACTGCCATTTCTGTAGCAACAACCCACCATTAGTTGACCTGATGCTCAAGTGGGATACTGTTAATTTAACTACTTTGAGAATTCGAATTGTTTTTAATTGAAGGTTGAGATCAATTTTAAAGCAGTCACTACAAATAGGTGGTAGTGACTGTTGGGGTTCGACATCCGAATCTACCCAATCTGATAGTAGTGAAATACCCAAACTCTCCATCATTGTCAACCACCATTTAGCAGGAACAAAAAATATAAGAAATGCACAGTATTTTTTATGTGAAAATCCTTTTTCACTGTGAAAAAAAATTATGGGACACATAGTTCACAATAAATTTTATTATATAAAAAGGTTATACAAACACAGAGACAGAATATAGCAACCACTATAACTACACAAGCCCTAGAGGCGAAAACGAAGAACATAGTATAAGAATACAAAGACTTCACACTTTATTTTTCACTCATTGCTTTCTCTTTTCTTCCACTCTTTCTCTCCTCTTTCTCATTGTGGTGCTCTTTGCTCAAATATTTTACAAGTGTTGGTGAAATGACAACCGCTGTTTTACCCTCGCACACAGCGGCCCAACGCACAGTGCTCACAATCCTCGATGCCCAACACCCTGGCCCTTGGTGATTTTCTTACCCTCTTGGTGATTTCACACACCCTTGGTATTTCCACGCACAGCACAACATGCCCAGTGTGCATGCATATATATATATATATATTAATCTGCCTGAAGACCATCTACCAATAGGGCAGGTTGCGTGTGGACAAATACCTACCACCTGCTTTGCAACCTTCCAATAACTTTGCCCACTAACTCTGAAACTTGTCACCTGCACAGACGGCGCATGCACCGACAGGTCTGCTACTTGTTCTGCAAAGCCAACTGTCCGCAACGTGCTACCATCTTTTCACGACGTCTTCGATCACTGCTGCAGTTAAGTTCCCAAACGATTTGTGCCCTTGGCTATCACAAGAGTCATCTGGCGTTCTTTAGTCTCCAGGCAGTGACAATGACCTTGGACATCCCATGTCCTTGGTCATTACTGTGCACAGCCCATGTTTCTAGACGCTATTGTGCACTCAGTCATGTTTGGGGGCGATTCGATACCAAGGTCACCAACTGATAAATTCTGACCTTCCCTTTTACTCCTCAGGCCATCCGCGCGCCCTGGCTGTTGGTGTCTCGGCCGCCTTGCATCTTGGCCGGTTAACATATTGATCGACATTTTGCCACTTGTCTGATTAACACGTTGACTGGCAAATTTTCCTCAAACGCTTCTCTCCAACTGGCCAAGTTTGCACACTCGGCAAATCTGCACTCCTACTCTTTTGCCGCTTTGGCCAGTTAATGAGTTAACCGGCCAATTCATTCCTTGGCAAATTCCTGCGTGTCTCCTTATCTGGCTGCTTCCTTCAGCCGTCCTTCCTAGGCTTCCCGACTCCATGGCCGATCAATGTGTTGACCAGTCATCTACCACTTTACCAAAGAGCTTCTGTACCTTTGCCAGTTTGCCTCTTTTGGCCGGTCAAAGGTTTGACCGGGCAATTGCCCAAAGAATGCTGGCCCTCCTTCATTAAGCCGATCAACTCTGTTGACCGGCATTTGCCTCCTTGAAGCTTCCGTGGCTTCTCCTGGCCGCATTCCAACAGTCGTCCTTTAGCCTCTGCCGCCCTTTAGCTTCAGCCGGTCAACGAAGTTGACCGGTAGACTTCTCCAAATTTTCACTCTAGCAAATCTTTCGACAATGAACTAGTTTCTTAGGTTATCCACAAGGGAGTGACCAATCCAACAATGATACCTATAATATTAAGGAGGTTGAAAGGATTCTTAAATAACTTCTTAAGGGTCAAGTGTTTTTGTATTTTGATGGAATTATAGAAAATTTGTTTTTTATTTTTTTCTCAAATTAAGCCTTTCTTTTTTTCATTAAATGTGGAGAATCAAGTCTTGTTAGAAGATTGTGAAATCTATATTATAAGAAATTCTTAAAGACATTCATCGATGCTAGATTCACTTGAAGAAATTAGGAATACCTGGATAGCTGTTTTGATTTCAGATTTACAGAGAGTATTAGATAGTCATTTATCTGAATTCAATTGGTTAGGACAACGTGTGTGACAGGATAGGCCATCAATCTTCAAATGGCCTCTGTCAATTTACATTCAACTGGATAACCATTTCGGCACAAAACACCAATAAATGGGCAAACTTAAAAAAATTTTAGATGCATACACAGGATTGAAACTGGCCGGTCAACAAGTCGGCCTTATGTAAGTTGGTCACATTGTGACCATTCGAGATACTAAGTCGGTCAGTTAGAAGAAAAAGTAAAAGACATATGAGATACCATTAGGAACCAAAATCATTTAACTCACAAAATTCAATGAAAGTATTAAATTTTTTATTAATTCATACAGTGGTATTGTGTTACAAAATTTTCATAATGACCAAAAATTACTTCATGGCTAATCAAGTACTGCTACAGTGAACCAGGTCAGCACTCCTGCCTAGCTACCTTATTCGACTCTACTCTATTTCGGCCAGCATAAATCATTGGTCGTCTAAAGATAAGAAAATAGTAAGGAGTGAGCAGATTACTCAGCAAGGTACCAATAATTAAATACATGAATAAATACAATTTTGAAACAAATTCCAAGATACGAAATGAAGTATCAAACATGGACAAAGTCATTTTTCATACGAACTAGTTTCCAAAATAAATTCAAATAAAAAACCAAATTTTCTTATCCGGTTACATTTTAGGCCCGTAACTACTCAACTATCATACATTAGAAATGGCTACATTTTTTAGGCTTACAATTATTCGGCCATCATATATCAGAAATGACTACATTTAGAGCTTGCAACTACTTGACCATCACATGTAAAAAACGGCTATATTTAGGGCCTACAACTACTCGACCATCACATATTAGAAATGACTACATTTAGGGCCTGCAACTATTCGGTCATCACTTATCTGAAACGTCTACATTGAGGGTCTACAGCTACTCAGCCATTAAAAACTGTTTTTGAGTGTCAAAGACCGAAGTTCATAAAACATGCAAATTGGTGAGATCTTTAATTAAGCAAGTTGATATTTGTTAACAAAATTAAATACGTAAGAGAACTTTTTCATGCACCGTAGTTTAGTCTTACCAAAACATAAGCAATTCTAACAAATTTTCAGGTATAGTTCGTAGAACAAAAGCTCAACACATACATTGAATATGTATTTCTTTTATAAATTATGAAAGGTAATTATCATGCATTGTGTTAAGACACAGAAAAGAAAGGCGTTAAAACCATAATACCAATGGATTTTTAGATAAGGATTATCAATAGCTAAGGATAAAACGTAGGGCACACTTGCCTAACCCTGGGTTATGAATTCTCTTACTTAAATTTGGAATCCTTTCTCACCTTCTTCACCTTTATACTTCTGACAGATTTCATGCTCCCCTTCTAACCTCTAAATCAGTATTTATAGGCAATGGCGCAAGTGAAAGTAGGTGAAAGTAGGTTACCTATTCGGTACTTCTTCGTACTTCTTTTTCCACTCAACCTTTCTTTCTGAAAGGTCAACGGAGTAGGTCACTTTATTTATACTTCTTTTCCCACTCAATCTTCCTTTCTGAAAAGATAATGAAATAGGTGAAAGCAGGATATAGCAATGAACTAATTTTGTTAATCGTCTTACTGCCTCTTGCTCCTACTCTTTGAGTTCTCAATCTCCTTGATGAGTCTTCGGGGCCTTGATGAGTCCATGAGCCCTTGATAAGTTCTCGGGCCCTTGATGAGTCCTTGGCTCTTGTTCTAATTTCCAAACGACCTTGGGTGTTACTATTTATTAACAGACCGCGATTCATGGCTATTTTGGTTTTCTTCCTAATTTCGGTCAACTTAAGGATTCCGGTCAACACTAAAATTATGGTCAACACTCTAGCCAGTCAACTATTCAATTTATCCTGTCAACAGGCTAATTCTTTAAGCTGGTCAATCCAGTCAACTTTTGTTTAGCTTTTTATCTTACTGCATTGGCCGATTGTCAGCTATCTCGTTCACTAATAACCATTTCGATCGTTATCAACTTATCATGGTCACTATCATCTACCTCGGTTATTATCAATTATCTCGGTTCTTTTCTATTTCGGTTATTTCTAACTTCCTCGGTCATTTCCTATTAGGGCTAGTCAACTCGTCAATCCAGTCAACTTTATTCTTAACCGGCCTTCATCCCACCTCGGTTGATTTTTCTTCAATCAAGGTCATGAGTGACTAAATCCTAGAGAACCAGTCCTTACAACGCGTATATAATTTAGTTTATAATTTTTTTATTATAGTAAATTTTTAATTGACGAATGATAACCTAAATAATTTTTTGAAACATCATGTTACAAGTTTTGTTTGTTACGCAATTTCTGTGTTTATATATTTTTTTGTTATTTATTTTAATTAGTAATTATATTTAGTATTTGTTGCATTCAATAAATTCGGGTTGTTCTATAGATCAGGGCCCACAAATCAGATTTTTACGCTGGTTCGATCTGATATGGATCCGATCTCTATAATATTGAACCTGAATCTTGTACAATACAATTAAAAATGAGAGATTTGAGGATGAAGAAAATTTCTCCTACCGTATATCTTTCGACGCTTAAATTAAAAATCATTCTAAGAGTATAGAAAAATACATAGAAATTGCATATAGCGGTAGATCGAACATTTGGATACACCCAATTGATGGACGGCTTAAAGGTGCGCCCGATTGAGGGGCGCCTTAGATGCGCTCCCTGTTGATGGGTGTGTTAAGAGGTAAAAATATGTAGATTGTACGTCTTGAATGAGTGCTATTGTGGATTGTATGAATGTACAAATATTGCCGGGATGCTCTGGAGGGATGGCCGGGCACTTGAATGAAAGATACCCTAGATGGACATCCTTTACTTGGATGGATTCCAAAAGGGTTCAACCACTTGGTAGGAGAGATGGCTTCTGGAAGGATTGAAGGACAGGGCCTTCCTGGATTAGAGAAAGATATCTATTCAATGAAGATAAACCTCTTGGCCGCTTAGGATGGTGGGCTGGCCTCCTTAGGTAAGGCCTTCTAGACAAGCTTCCAAGAAGAGTTAGATGGCAGAGCCTCCTTTTTGGATTCTCTTTCTCTTCTCCGCCTCTCTTATCTGGATTCTCCTCCCTCTTTCTTCCGTAAAAATAAATGAGTATTTATAAAGCTGAATGGCAGTTGGATTATCCTAATCCAGTAATAACCACCCACGAATAGGATAAGACAGTTGTTCTGACCAGTTGATTATGGTAGGTTGTAGATATTTGTCTAGCCGATTATGGTAAGTTGTATGGTATATGGGCTTACTTTCTGAGCCATCCTTGGGTAGAATCAATAAGGACTACGGACTAGGGCCTACTTGGGTATTTTCTAGGCTTCTAATTATATTGAATTTTATTAGGCTTTTATTTAATCCGTAGACCTTCTTCATTGACTGGGTTTACTGAACCCATCACTAACCCCCCATGCTGGGTAGTTCAAATTTTTAACCCCCAGTATATTTCTGATGGGATATTGCCTACAAGTCTGGCTTTGTTGGCTTATCATCTTTAAAAAATAGTGGGTCTTTATTGGTTGCACTTGCCCTTGCCAGGAGGGGGTTATGGCAATGAGAATGGGAGGTTATCGGCTAAGCCTTGAGGCTATTATCTCCGGGCTTTTACTAGCCCAGGCCATCGTCTCCATGTATCTATCACCATTAGGTCCTATGAAAGGACGTCGTGACTTTCATGCATCGGGTCCTAATATGTTGACCATTGTTAACTGATTATATTCATCCTTTTAGGAGGACGTTGTCGCGTGCATGCTGAAAAGTCCCCTAAGGTTTTAGGTTTGACCATACATGGGCTGCTCGGTGATGGAATCGAGATTAAAATTTGACCTCGAATGGTCCACTCAGTACAAGATCAAGGTTTAAATTTGATCATCTCTGGGCTGCTTGGTTTGGAACCAAGGTTTGTTGACAGGTGAATGAAAATTCATCTGATTTAGACATAGTCTAGATCACTCGAAGATATGCGATAATATGCGAGCACTTGTATGAGTAAATAAAATGATTATACTATTAATTAAATATGATTGAAGCAAGCTGTGTGATACATACAAAACTTATTTGGATTAGTCTTGGAATCGTCGTTGGTGTTTAAGGTAGATGATCTTAGTGCGGCGTGGACCATATCGCTCTTGGTTTTCATTAGTGCTTGATGTCTTAATTGATTTTTTTGCCGTCGTTGGGCCTTGTCACTTGTTGCCACTTGAGCTACAAAATTTTTAGTCCACAGGCTTTTCTACGAATGTTGAACTGCCTCAATTACATGAGAGTTGTAAGGCAAAGCCCCCAGCGTTCAAGGACATTGAATAGATTATGTACAAGGACTTATCGAAATGGTTGAGTCTCAAGTTGATGTTGAGCCCCTATACCAGAAGGTTTATATTTTTAACTTCTGGTATGTTTAAAAGAAATGGATGTTTATATTTTGTCGGCTTCCAAATGATACACAGGCATGAGCATTTAATGCAGGGCTTCTTGAGACTTGCGCTTCACTTGTGGCACGACAAGCTTGGCCAAATATGTATTGGTGCAATACTGAGGGAAAGCACATGGCATTATGGCCTTATTAACCAAACTGGCAAAATGGATATTGTATGCCGGAGTGGTTCTACTTTTGGTGCTATGTTGTTAATCGGTCGAAGAGCTTTTTAGGCACTGGAGTGAAAATTAGCCAAAGTGCCTTTTGAGCGCCAGATAGGAAATCAGCAAGATTGAGCTACGGGTTCAAATGCTGGCTATTAAATCGACAAAATACACTTTAAATGCAGGGGTGGCAAATTTTCAAGATGGCCAAAAATACTAGAGTTTAAAATTTTCAGGATAGCCGAAAATGTCAAAATAAAAAATTCCTGAATAGCCAAAAATGGCGGAATGGAAAAATTCCAGGATGGCATAAATGTTGGAATGGAAAATTTCAGAATTCCAAATATGTTGGAATAGAAAATTCCTGAATGGCCATAAATGTTAAAATGAAAAATTCTAGGACGGCCAAAAATACCCGAATAAAAAAATACCGAAATGGCCAAAATGGCGAAATAGAAAAATACCGGGATGGCCAAAAAATTTCGGAATGAAAAAATTTCAGATGGCCAAAATGCCGGAATGAAAACTTGCCTGAATGGAAAAATATCAGGATGGCCAAAAATTCCAGAATGAAAAAATTTTGAAATGGCCAAAATGTCAGAATTGTACTGTGGGCGTCTGTTGGTTGTTAGAGAAATTTTCAGAGTGGATTTGTGTCTGTCTTTTTGAGATAGGAAGTACCGGAATGAAAGGGACCGACTACTTGTGAGAGGAAGAATCGGAATGCATCTGCGTCCGGCTGTTTTAAAGAGGAAATGCCGGTTAATTAGGACTGGGCATTTTGAGAGAGGAAATCCCGGAATGGAGCTAGGACCAGGCAGTTGTGAGAGGAAATCCCAAAATGGAGTTGGGACTGGGCAGAGCAGAAAGAGGAAGTGCCGGTTTGGCACTACGTTCGGTTGCTTGTGTGAGTAAGAACCGCAATGAACTCACGTCCGGCTTTGTGAGAGAGGAAGTGCCGGTATGGATCCACGTCTTACTGTTTGTGAGAAGAGGTACCGGGATGGATCCGCATCCGGATGCTTGTGAGAGGAAGAATAGGAATGCATCCGCATCCAGCTTTGTCAGAGAAAAGCGCCGGAATGGATTCGCAGTTGGCTGATTTAAGAGAGGGAATGCCGGTTTGGGAAGGACCGGCTGATTTGAGAGAGGAAGTGCCGGTTTGGAGTTGGGCTGCTTCTAGAGTGAAAGAGAGGAGGTGTGCCGAAGTGGATTTGGTCGGCTGAGTGGCTTTGGACGATAATCTCAACATTGGCGGCGTCTCTGGTCAAGGCGACAGCCACCGGTGATGGGAAAGACAGTGACAGCAGCTGATGTGAACGCCGTCAGTGCCCTCTTCCTCTCTCCACCCCACCTCAAAATCCACCAAAATTTCGGTAGATCACCACAAGTTTGGCATATGCAAACACAAGATCGGTATCCATAAAGAGGAATGAAGAATTTACCTGCCTCAATTTGTTGGTTTTCCTCCAATGGTGGCGACCATGGCGTTTTTGTCTCAGGATTCAAGATTTCACTCCTCTTTTTACACCGTGGCACAAATTGGAGGGGGAAACATGGAGAAGGCGTCGCCAGCTCCCGATCTTGGCGTCGCCTCCTCTAGCGACGACTGTCACCGCCGTTCTTTGTGCTGGCCCCTCTTCCTTCTCTCCCCTCTCTCTTTTTTATTCTTTCTTCCCTGTTGCTGCGCAGCCCAACTGCATTTTACTTTTTCCCCTTTTTATGTTTTACTGAGATTTTCTTTGGCAAAGGATTCTTATCATCTTACGACCTGGTCAACCCTTTGATTAGGCCCAAGTCTTGTTTCCCGCAGCCATTCTGATTGTGAGATTTGTTAGGCCATTAGTTCTTCTCAGTAAAGTGGTCTCTTCTTCTAAATTTTTTCCCTCAGGTGTTAGAGATCAGTGTTGGAGGAGAAACCCCCAGCATGGCATCTTCTGACTGGCCCTATTTTGTCCTCAAGCCAGATTTATTACTCCAGCGAGATAGCTCTTGAGTAGAGGTCCAAATAGTAGATTGTCCTCTGGTGCTGCTTGAACTTCTTTGTTATCAAAGAGGTTGCAGGCCATCTTAAGAGTGGCGAGGATGTTGCCCCTCGGGCTTTAATTCTTCAATTTGGGACCTATTCAACCTTCTACCTCGGATAAAATTCAATTGTTAGAGCCGACTTGGATTTGGATATTAGGCCTATATATTTACCAGGTAGGGCGCTTTCTTCATTTCTTCTTCTTAGAGTCGCAGTGTGGGCGGTTGAAGAAAGAGCCCCCGGTCTTTGATGATCACGTCAAGCGCAAAGAGCCTAGAGTTGATGTATTGTACATTTGAGTATTGATCTGTTTCATAAAGAGCGTCTGCCGGTCTCATTTATGACTATTTACGAAATGGTCAAGAGTGGTGGTCTTCTTAGTAAGAGCGCTCGTATGAGTCTTAGTGTTAATCAGTTTTGTTTTTGTGTTTTTGGTGGTAAAATTAGTCTTTTGGTCGCTTCCCACAGATGGTGTCAATATTGTGTTCCACAAATTCAGGTTGTCCTATAGATTAGGGGCCGCGAATCGAATCTTCACACTGGTTCAATCTGATACAGATTTGGTCTTTATAATCTCAAACCCGAACACTCCAACACAACTGAAAACGAGAGGTTAGGAAACAACAAAAATTGCTCCCACCGTATATCCTCCGACGCTCAAATTAAAAATTTTTTCAAGAGTATAGAAAGATACATAGAGGTTATATGTAGCAATGGATTGAACGTTTGAATACGCCCAATTGATGGATGGCTTAAAGGTGCGCCCGATTGAAGGGCGTCTTAGATGCATTCTCTGTTGATCGGCGTTTTAAGAGGCAAAAATATGTAGATTGTACGGCTTAAGTGAGTGCTATTATAGATTGTATGATCGTCCAAATATTGCCGGGATGTTCCTGAGAGATGGCCAGGCACTTGAATAGAAGATACCTTGGCTGGATTCCCGAAGGGTTTGACCACTTGGCAGGAGAAATGGTTTCTGGAAGGGCTAGAGGACAGGGCCTTTCTGGATGAAAAAAAGAAATCCATTAAATGAGGATAAACCTTTTAGCCTCCTAGGATGGTGGGCTGGCCTCCTTTGGTGAGGCCTTCTAGACAAAGGGTAAGGCTTTCAGGAAGAGCTAGATGGCAGAGCCTCCCTTTTGAATTCTCTTTCTCTCCTCCGCCTGTCTTTTCTAGATTCTCATCCCTCTTTCTTCCGCGGGAATGAATAAGTATTTATAAAGGTGAAGGAAGGTTGGATTATTTTTATCCAATGACATCCGTCCATGAATAAAATAAGATGGTTGTTTTAATCAATTGGTTATGGTAGATTATAGAGCTTGTCCAGTCGGTTATGACAAATTATATGGCACATGGGTTCGCTTTCTGGGCCAAAATTGTTAAGCAGTTGAGCCGTCCTTGGGTCGAATCAGTAATGATTGTTGACTGGCGCCTACTTAAGCGTTTTCTGGGCTTCTAATTATACTAAATTTTATTGGGCCTATTTACCCTTGTCTAAGTGTATCGGTTTAAACCGTATATTTTTTAGTTAGCATATCATCAATAGGTTAGAAATTGGTAGTTTCATTTAAGGCTAGTATTACCGAGCTGTCTTCTAGATATTCATTTGACAACTATCTTTAGTGGCATCTTGTCTATCTATTTTTTATGTGAATTTATTAGTTTAAATGGATGAACTAAATGTTATACCATTTGAATATATTTTAAAATTCATCTCCTTATCTAAGGGAAAAGACTTTGATTTTTTAATGTAATTAGTCATGCATTGAAATTTTACTATTCTCTAATTATA
>JAODPA010067067.1:0-10699 GCA_025585075.1 Nepenthes mirabilis
TATCTTTACTAGATATACCTTACTGAATATTTAGCTTATTCTCTTACTATTTTTTTAACCCTTCAGATTGTAAGTACGAGTTGATATTTGATAAATTGGATTGAAGCCAAAAGTTGTTTAGGTTCAAGTGATGATGAATTTTAATGTAATGTAGTAGATAATTTGATATTAGGGAATTATGTACTCTATCTTATGAGGAAATAAACACAATATTGGTATTGATCATTTTGTTATTCTTTCGTAGATTATTATGGTCATTATTTATACTTGTATAGATTTTTATGACAATGATTTTGGTTTCTAATAAGTATCTTTGAAATTAAATCCGATACCGTACTCTTTTCATATGATATTGGATGCCACTTATGATGTGACAATCGTATGGATCCCATGTATAATGATTATATATATTATATGGAGTTGTATGTACTTACCAAAAAAAAAAAGGACTTGTATGTAACATAACTTATCATTATATTAAGTTATTCACAGATGTTAAGTTATTCACAGATATTAAATAGTAAAAAGGCAATCCGTGGCATGGACGATGGTTTGTAAATTATGATATTGATGTTGGCTTTCTATTATGGTATTCAGATACTCTAATTCTTGATTTAAATATGACTCCTTACGTATGGTTTAACGTTTTGTTTTGGTCACTATTCCAACTACTTGATGGTGTGACATTTTAGGTCCTATAATTAGGTTATAATATTTTATTTTGGACGGTCAATATATCAACGCGAAACTCATATCAGTGGATTATTGTGTTTTGTATTTGTTTATGATTAGTTTCGCTAGTTATTAATTTTAAAATTGAATTTTAGGACGTAACAATGTAGCTTAGATGGGGCCTTTTAAGGATAAACAACTAAATAGACTTCAGATCAGGATACACAATCCTACTTGAGCTCCCCAAGATCCAATGGAAGTAGGACATGCCCTCTGTTTTAAACCCGTCCATGCTAGCAATAGAAGAACCATTATCCCTGGTCAATGATAAAAGTCTTCACATGTTGTTACTCTCCACTATCATTCCAAGGAACATACTTGAGCAACTATTTCCATCCTTAAGCTGATGAATCTTAGCATTCTGTAGATTAAATTGCCGCATTTGTTGCACGAGCATCCATAAAGCACCTCCTTAGCCGCTCTCCTCACAAGAGCCTAGCAAAAAGGGTTTCATGAAATATCATTCTTTTGTACTTTTAAATCTAGTTTCTCTTTAAGGACTGTGATCAAGACATTTCTCAATTCAAAATTGGGCCTCTTCAACCCCAAATTAACATCTCTAAGCTTCATACTAATTTATACATAGTCAACCCTCAACAAGAGTAGACTGAGAACCAACTAGAAGATCTCTAAAACGATAGAAGTTATTGAATTTGAACATACATTTCTTTGAAAAAGGCATTGGCAGCATTTTTCCCAACAAAAACAATGATCAAAGTCAACATGGGGAGTAAAAAAAGCACAAGAGCCAGGCCACCTCAATAACCACTCATTATTAAACATAATACGATCAAATTTTTGAATAGAGTAAGTGATCCTATCTCTTCTATTATTTCACATGAAGAAACACCCCTCCTAGCTTAAGTAGTCCAGTCTACGGCTAATGATTCACCTATTAAATTAACACCTAGAAAATGTATCAAACTATAACCAATCAATTCTAAGCAATCCTAAGAATATTGAAATCAGCCAAAATAGCCCAAGACTGCATGGAATAGGCAATATACACTAAAGAATGCCACAATTGGCACCTCTCAATCATGTCATTGTCACAATACACAAATGAAGCACAATAGGTCTAGTGGTCAATATGAGACACCATCTCACGATGGACAATCTCATATTTCACATGAATAATGTTAGTGTCCACCTCGTTCAGATTCCATCCAATATGGTTGAACCTTATTTGTGTTAGTCGAGTGATTCATAAGCCATATCTAATTCTCCATAATCTTGCAAGCAATATTTACTGCCCTATTCACACAAACTTTAGTTTCGATAAAAGCACTAATTTTAAGGTAAAATTGATTGGTGAAGATCTTCACTTTCCCCATTTTAGGAAGCCCATTAAGTTTTCTAATACTTCAACAAGTTATGATAATCATTTAACCCCTTTAGAAAGGGTATGTGTTTTAGGTCCCTTGACATTAGTGACATTGGGTTTGGAGGAGACAATTGAATTGACTCTAACTATACACTAAAATAAAATACCAATATGACATGATATAAAAAGATGGTAAAATTTTAAACATGTTAATAAAATAAAATAAAATAAAAATCATTTAGTCTATATTACATAATTATTGTTGTTGAGATAGTAAAAGAGATTAAAATTTGGAGTACAATAACGTGTTATTGGAGATGGCTTCTTATTATGCCTTCATGATGTATTTTAGAAGCCAAAAGTATTACATTTTAAAAAAGTAAAATCATCAAATAAATGAGTCTCTGATCGTAGAGTTCTTTACGTAAACTATCTTTCTTGTTTATGTTGAAAATTCTCTTTTCTATTTTGTGAATTTGAAACTTCCAATTATTGGTCAAAAGTTTCCATAATTCTAGGGATATCCACTTTCTTTCAAACTATCCACTTCCTCCATGAATGATAATCACAACCTTAGACATTTTGATAGAAGATACCTACAAAGGAGGCTTCAAAGTTTGGGCCCTTGAGCTCAAGACTACCATTAAGACACTATCAAAGTTAAAGTTATGAAGAGTTTAGAAAATCCAAAATCATGAAAATTAAAAGAAGTTTGCAACAATCCAAATTAACAATAGTGGCAAGAGATTAATATTTTGATCCTATATTTAGTTCCACATTTGATTTACATGTGAGAATGTTTATGCATGGTGTATCGATTTTTATCTAACATTTTATATCACAAAAAAATTTCCTTTTCCATGATTTGTTGATCCATTTTCAATTTCTTTCCATCAATATATGATTTTTTAAAAAATTTAAAAATTCCATTTTCATAAACTTTTGTTGAAAATTAATGTTAGAGATCATTTGGAAATTGAATTTTTAACAAATGATGATTTTTACATCAATTTTAATATTCAAAGGGCTAAGATTCGGTGAAATTTTATATTCTGATCAAATGAACCGAAACATGACCGGTCTAAAGGTTTAAAATAAACAAAACACTTTTATTGAGATTTAGATTTTTTCCTATCATATTTCATCACCATTTAAAGTGGTAAGCTTGGGTCATTTATAGGTTGGATCAAGTGGAGTTCAAAGAAGGATTGATTTAAAAGTCAATTATGCATATTTTTAGAATGTAATGAAATTTTAGAAATACTAAGAATATATTTAGTGTTGGCATGTTTTATGTTAGAAAACTTCCTTTTGTGGCGAGAGGGCCTTAACCGATCTATGATAATATGATAAATGTCGGATTAGATTGCAGACGATTTTTGTTATTTATGGCTGGTTTTTAAAGCAAATATTTACGTATGGGGCCAAATATAAGAGTTTTAGTTGTATCTTGGGACATTTTAATATATTATTTGATTATCTAATGTTTGTGAATAGTTATTACTGGTCTAAGTTATTATTTATGATGTCATTATATTTGTTTTGTTTCCAAGGTCATAACAAGTGGAGGTATTACAATAAGTCATAAGCAAACATTGTAAATAATTTGAGAAGCTAAATTTTGTAGTTGTGACATGATGGGTATTGAACATCAGAATGTCAGGGTGATGTTGGGTCTACTCAAGAGGATGAAAATCTTGTCATCATGGTAAGAATGATAGAAATCATGAATCCTATGATGCAAAGACAATTGAACTCGAAGCAAGTTGGAAATCCACAGAATGGGAGGACTGCTTATGATTGATTTACTAACAAGCATGTCCCTAAATATATTAGATATCCTGATCCGAAGAATGCTAAGATATGGATTTGTAGAGCGGAGAATGTGTTTGAGTATTAGTTGTCTTGAGAAGGGAAAGTCAATTTTGCCGCCTATAAGTTAGATGATGAGACCGACCATTTGTGGGCCAAATGGAAGACTATTTTGGGTTTAAAAAATAAGGAGATCTCATAAGATATGGCTTTGGATGCGTTCCTTGATAAATTCTTCTCAGTCAACCTCTGCAAATACAAAGAGGATTAATTCACTCAATTAAGGCAATGAAATTGTACGATAAAGTATGGCAATAAATTTGTTAAATTGGTTCGATTTGCCCCACATCTAGTAATAGAGGAGGCAAAAAGGGCAAAGAAATTTCTCCAAGTCTTGGAAGATATGATTAGGAGACAATTGGTGCCATTACGTTTAAGGACCGACAGAAAAGTGTTTGATTTGGTTTTTTTTCTTCAAGCAAAAGTCAGAGAATGGCAAATTTTTTAAGGAAAGAAATGATGGTCGAGGAGGCTATAATTTGGGATTGGAAAAATCACACAAAAGGTCTAAGTCCCATGATAACGGAACAAGAAAGACAATTGAAGTTCAAAGAGCACCGGATAAACAATAATAATCCAAACTTGTGTGCAATCATTATCAAAATTTTTATGGAGGACAACCATAAAACAACCAGACTGGTGTTATTTAATTGCAGTCATGTTGGTCACATGATCAAAGAGTTCGCCTACTCGATAAGGCAAACCAACAGAAAGTCGAGTGCTTCGAGAAAAGTATAAGCTTTAATTGTTAAAGATGTGGATGTGTTTCCTTTGTTGGTGAAAGGTAAACTCTTGATTTTGATATTACTACTCATGTGTTATTAAATTAGGGTTCTACATATTCATTTATATCTCCCAAATTTGTACATTATTTATATTCACCACCTAAGATCATGGACTACACTATAGTACTATTTGCACCTTGGTAAGTTGTTGATATTTGATTTTGTATACCCTAAGTTTTTAGTTTGGGTGCTTGGATTTGAGTTGGTGATATATTTCTTTTTATGACACATATAATTTCGATGTAATTTTAGGCATGAATTGATTGCCATATTATCATGTTAGTGTAAACTATTTCCATAGCAAAGTATACCTGTTGGTTTCGAATTTTGAACCGTTTTTTTTCAAGGAAATAATGGAAAGAGTTAGCGTATGTGATTTCTACCCTGTATGCTTGGCATATAATAAAAAGTAGGTGTCAAACATACCTGAAATATGTTGATACTGCTGAGAGTCATAGTGTCCTAATTGAGGAGATTCTGGTGGTAAAAGAATTCAATGATGTGTTTTCGAAAGATCTACATAGGCTATCGCTCAGTAGGAATATTAAGTTTGAAATTAATTTAGTATTGGAAACTGTGCTAATTTCTAAAGCTCTAGTAGGATGATGCCTTCAAAGTTAAACGAGTTAAAAAAATAATTGTAAGAACTATTGGAGAAATGTTTTATTTAAACAAATAAGTTAACTTGAGGCACACCGATTTTATTTGTAAAGAAGAAGAATTAATTTATAAGATTGTGTATAAACTATTAAGAGTTAAATAAGATAATGATCAAGAATAAGTATCAATTATTGACGATCGATGACGTTTTTAATTAATTGTAAGGAACTCAAATTTTCTCAAAGTTTGATTTTCGATCAAGGTATCACCAATTAAGAATTAAGAAAGAAAATGCTATGAAGATGGACTTCTAAACAATGTATGGTCATTATGAGTTTCGAGCAATACCATTCAGATTAGTTAATGCCCTTGCAATGTTTATTGACTTGATGAATCATGTGTTTTAATTCTATTTGAATCAATTTTTAGTTATCATTATCGATGGTATTTTCATCTATATGGGGATTTATGAATAGTATGATGTTCATTTGAGGATTGCAAAGCAAACACTTAAAGAGAGAAAATTATATGCCAAATTAAAGAAATGTAAGTTTTGATTTGAGAAAGTGGCTTTTCTTAGCCATTTAATATCGAAAGAGGTATTTTGGTTGATCCGAAGAATATTGAGCGGTCGTGAGTGGGGGGCCAGCCAACAAATGCAATGAATGTATGAAGTTTCTTTGATTGGTTAGGAACTCTAGAATGTTCGTGGATAACTTTTTAAGGATTGTTGTGCAGTTGACCAACCTAACTTAAAAGAAGGTAGTGTTCAATTAGGATGAGATTTTGAAAGGAGTTTTCAGCAACTGAAGAATCATTTGATAGCTGCCTCGATTCTAATTTATAAGATTGTGTATAAACTATTAAGAGTTAAATAAGATAATGATCAAGAATAAGTATCAATTATTGACGATCGATGACGTTTTTAATTAATTGTAAGGAACTCAAATTTTCTCAAAGTTTTGGTTGATCCGAAAGAGGTATTTTGGTTGATCCGAAGAATATTGAGCGGTCGTGAGTGGGGGGCCAGCCAACAAATGCAATGAATGTATGAAGTTTCTTTGATTGGTTAGGAACTCTAGAATGTTCGTGGTAACTTTTTAAGGATTGTTGTGCAGTTGACCAACCTAACTTAAAAGAAGGTAGTGTTCAATTAGGATGAGATTTTGAAAGGAGTTTTCAGCAATTGAAGAATCATTTGATAGCTGCCTCGATTCTAATTATCCTGGAGGAATCCAGTGGTTCTATGGTTTATTATAATACATTTAAGAGAGGGTTAGGTTATGCATTGATGTATTATGAAAAAGTTATTACCTATTTATTGAGGTATTTCAAGGCTTATAATTGGATTATCCCACCCACAACTTGAAATTAGAGGCTGTAATTTTTGCATTGTAGATTTGGAAGAATTATTTTTATAAAAAGAAATTTTTGGTGTACTCAAATTATAAAAACTTGAAACATTTATTCTTCTTAAATGATTTGAACATAATACAAAGATAATAGATGGACTTATTGAATGATCATTAGATTGCACTCTTAAGATGCTAGCATGCTCTTCCTGTACTTTTAGGTTTAACCAGAGATTTTGAAATGATCAAGATGATGTAAATGGATAACCCACCTCTATATGTATAACATGGAACTTAAACTGAGAATCAAGAGTTAACTTTGATTTTTAGACTAATGAAATTTTAAGGCTTCGAGATCACATTTGTATAAATAGCATTAAAGAGTTGAAAGAAGAACTTTTTAAAGAAGCACATTAATCCACGTATATGATTCACCTGGGGATAAATAAGATGCATTGAAATTTGTAAAATATGTTTTGGTAAATGAACATGAAAAGAAGAATTAAGATGTCATGGGAAAATGTATAATTAGTTAGCAAGTGAAGGTTAAATATATGAACCTATTAGATCTTTTACAACCTATATCCTTTCCTAGTTGGAAGTGGAAATACATAATGATAGATTTTGTGATGGTTTACTTAGAATGTCGAGGAAGTATGATGCAGTATGGGTGATTATGGATCAATTAACAAAATCAACTCCTTTTATTGCCATCAAGATGATGTTCTTAAGGGATTATTTGGTAATGTTGTATATTAATAAAATGGTTAGATTCACGGCATTTTATCTTTAATTGTGTTGGATTGAGATTTATAGTTTATGTCTAAGTTTTTGGAAAGTTTGTATAGAAATTGGGTATTAAGTTAAAATTTGGTATGGAATAACATTTGCAAATAGAAGGAAAATTAGAATGGACAATTCAAAATTTAGAAGATAGGTTACAAGAATTAGTTTTGGAGATGAAAAAAATCGGGACAATCAATTATTACTAGTTGAATTTGCCTATAATAATAATTATCATGTGAGTATCGGTATAACACATTTTAAAACACTTTATATAAAAAAAAATATCGTTTCCCAATAAATTGAGAAGAAATAAGAGATCGAATGCTCTTGGGAGGGGAGGTGATTTAAGAAACGTCATAAAAAATACATATAATTTGAGGTCAGTTTTAAATTGCTCAAAACCAACAAAAGAGTTCTATGGACCATAGAAGATCCGTGTTGAATTTTTAGGTTAGTGACATGTATTTTTGAAAATACTTATCTCAAAAGGAGTCTCCAGATTTGTGCTAAAGGAGAAGTTGCAGTTGAGATTCATTTGGCTAATCCAAATGTTGGAGAGAATTGAAGAAAAGGCTTATAGTCTAGCCTTACATCCAAATTTGGCACACTTTCACAATGTTTTTCAAATGTTGATGTTTCACAAATTTGTTGTCTTCCCTTTGCATGTAATCAATCATGAACATTTACAAATTAATTACACTAAAGAACCGGTGCAAATTATTGGACAACAAGTTTAAGTGCATCGTATGAAGGTAATTTCTTTGGTTAATGTATTATGGAGAAATCATTCTTTTGAAGAAGTTATGTGAGAGCGAGAAGTCAAATTTTGGAAAAAAGTATTTGCATTTATTTATTTGTCAAGGTATAAAAAATTAGATGATAAAATTTTATAAGGAGAAGAAGACTGTAACAATAGAATACTAAGTATAATTTATGACTTCAAGAATTAATCAAATTAAGTAAATTCTTAAGAAAAATTTTAGGATTAGATTAGAAATTAAATATTTGGTTATTTGAAAGGGCGATGAGCTGCTCATGAGTGTGTTTGAAGCAGTATCTATAAGCAAATTATGTGACTAAAACATCCAATAAAGCGGAATATTGAATCGACTTTTATACCTCCCGCCATTTGCATGCTCTATTTTCGAACGTGAGATTCGGACCGATTTTGAGCTTCTGGACACTCTTTCACTCTTTTAGATGGTATAATGCTTGAGTTGGGTGCCAGAGACAAAGCCAAAATATTCAATTTATAGGCGAAATCATCATTCACCTCAACCGTGCGTTTCGAACTCAAATCGGCTGAGAATTGATAATTGAGCTAATGAGAGAGTTATCATCATTAAATGGACTACTAATATTTCAGCAATTAACTGAATTAAACGGTAGATGGTGATAAATTGATTGAGGAAGACGAACCGAAAAGAAATCTGTCTGTGGCTCCAATCCGGCTCGAAGCAACCATTTGGCTTGGCTCGGCTCGGCTTGGCGGCTTGAAAACGGCTCGTGGGCTGATGGGCTGGACTCAGTAATGGGCTGAAGCTTATATTCTCCCACTTGGTCCATGATTTACTTGATGTGATAACCAAACTCATCAATTCTCAAACTTAAAAAATAAATATACGAATCATGGCGATAAGTCCTCTAATAATGAGTAATATCTTTTATGAATTACAATATATTACATTTCTCAAGTCAATTTGTATCCGATAACTTTACTTTATGAATAAACCCTATATTTATTTTTTGTCAAATAATTAAT
Source organism: Nepenthes mirabilis (assembly GCA_025585075.1). NCBI lineage: Eukaryota > Viridiplantae > Streptophyta > Magnoliopsida > Caryophyllales > Nepenthaceae > Nepenthes > Nepenthes mirabilis. The sequence goes on from JAODPA010067067.1 coordinate 9,214, forward strand.
GACATTCTCAAATCAATCAATGTGTACACAATTTTGAGAAATATCACAACAATTAAATAGAAATTTTCAATATCATTGTCCATACAATGAAAATTATAAAATGGAACTCAATCTCATTTCAGTTACAAGATCCTTGAATCTCAATAGTGGTTTGCCTTTCGTCAAAGGATCAGCGATCATCAATTTAGTGCTGATATGCTCAATAGTAATTTCCTTTCCTTTAATGCGCTCCTTTGTGGCTAAAAATTGAATATCGACGTGTTTACTTCGACTGCTATTTATATTATTTTTAACTAGAAAAACAGCAGCTAAATTATCATAAAATATATTTAATGGCCTTGAGATGGAATCAACCACTTAGGCTTAGATATGAAATTTCTCATTCATACACCATGCTTTGTAACCTTGAAATAAGCAATGAACTCGACCTTCATAGTAAAAGTAGTAATCAAAGTTTGATTTGCACTCTGCCAGGATACATTTCCACCGGCAAATAAAAATATATAACCGAATGTTGATTTACGTGAATCAACACATCCAACGAAGTCTGAATCGGAGTACCCCAAAATTTTTAAATTGTCGATCCGTCTATATGTAAGCATGTAATCTTTGGTACCTTGAAAATATCTCATGACTTTCTTGGCAGCTTTCTAGTGTTTGATACCTAGATTACGCTGTAATCTTCCTAACATTCCAACAGCAAATGTTATGTCAGGTCTTATACATACCTGAGCATACATCAAACTTCCAACAGCGGAAGCATACGGAATATTTTTTATCTGTTTCCGTTTCAAATAATTTTTCAGATATTGGCTTAAATTGAGCCTATCACCCTTCACAATGGATGCTACACTTGGTGAACAATCTTTCATCCGAAATCTCTATAAAACTTTATTGATATAGGTCTCTTGAGACAAATCTAAAATACAACGCAGTCTGTCTCGATGTATATTGATACCAATGATATAAGATACATCGCCCATATCTTCCATTTTAAATTTATCAGAGAGAAATTATTTCACCTCATATAACAACCATTTATCATTGGATGCAAGTAAAATATCATCTACATATAAAATAAGAAAATAAATCTTACTTTTATTGACCTTCTAGTATATACATTGATCCAAAATATTCTCTTTAAAATAGAATAAAGAGATAATTTTATCAAATTTTAAATACCACTGACGGGATGCTTGTTTCAATCCATATATAGACTTCTTTAATTTGCATACCAATTACTTACCATCACTAGAAGAGAATCTTCTTGATTGTTTCATATAAACCTTTTCCTCTAAATCACCATTTAAAAATACAGTTTTTACATCCATTTGTTATAATTTCATATCAAAATAAGTAACCAATGCTAAAATTATGCGAAGAGAGTTCTTTTTAGATACAAGAGAAAAAGTCTCCTTGTAATATCCTGAATTTTATTCGGATTAATTTAGTATTAATTATAATTTTGGATAAATTGGCATGACAA
>JAODPA010067068.1:0-10699 GCA_025585075.1 Nepenthes mirabilis
CAAAGCCTCTAAGGGCCCACCAAACTGGTCAATGCCGGGTTGACCGTTTGTGAGCAAACCAACCGCCTGGACGGTTAACACCAACGTTGACCGTCCTTGGGCCTCTCAGTCCTGGGCCTATCTTCTTATTGGGCCGTTAGAAACGTTGACTGGCCTTAATGGGCTTCTGTTGACTTTTCTTTGAGCCAACCCATTATTGGTGTACCCATCAATTTTAAAGGGTTTTTTTCATTATTAAAAACATTATTCTTTTATAATAAACGGGAGAGAAATAGATAAGCAAAATTTATCAAAGTGTTTACGCTTTTGTTTTTATTTTTTTCTTATTCTGTATAATTTGGATTATATAAAAACAATTAAGTTAAATTAATTCTGTTTAGTTGTTTTTCGTATAAAATACAATTGATATCAAAATTTAAACTAAAAAATTGAAGAAGAAAAACTGAAAAATGAGAATAACGAAGTATTTTTTTAGTGAGGTACTCAAGGAAACGATTTGAATTATATGAAACAACAATAAAGGAGTGGGAGCTACAAGATAACCAACATCTAAAGAAGCATAACTAATATTGCTTCATTGTAGTCAATGGATCCAGAGTTTTGTTTTTTGTTTTTTTAAAAAAACAACATTTCTCTATTTTTTTTCCCTTAAAATATAAATAATTACGGCAACTATATATAAAAACAAAATATACATACAAATATCCTCAAAATGCGCATCCAAAGAATGACGAAATGATTTTTCTTTCCTCAATGGCTAGGTTGTAGCCATATGACAAGTTTAATCTATTTTCTGTATGCAATTTCGTCGTCCAATCCCACAAAATCCCATCACGGTTTCTTAGTGAGAAGTTGGCAGACCTAAAAATCTAAGCAGCTTCAGGCTCAGCTGCTAGCCCATAGCGATCCAAATCCTCACAAAATAGCACACCAGCCGGAGAAAGAAGCCGCAGAAGTGCAAGAAGGAACCGTGCCTGAAAAAGGGTTCCATCATTTAGACTTTAGTTCATACAGAAGAAGATCAAGCTAACGCCATGATTTGAAGCTGAAAATTTACCCATTGGAATCCAACGAGAGCAAACCAACAGCCAACCAAACCAAATCCCCGACTGCTTGCAACCTGCCAGTAAATGAGATCACAGAGCAATTTTTATCGAAATTTCCGCCATAGAAAGTAAGATATTCTCAAGAGTCTTCAGAGCAATTGTTTCTTGCATTTGGGTGTGGGGTGGGGGGGCTTGGGAGGTCAGGAAAAACGGCTCTTTATTACACAGAGCAGATTAGGGGAAAATCATCACGGCATTGAAATCAGCTCGCCCATCAATTCAAAGGAGAAAAAGACTAAGGATGGCAGAACTTCCTTAGATAAATACAGTCTGTCAGCAAGTAATTAAGAAGAGAAGTACCAGCAAAAGAAGGGAGCCCCAAGCGAAACACCCAGCCATTGATATACTAATAAATTTAAGATCCCTTCCAGCCTGCACAAGAAACACGTTCTGAACATTTCAATACAAGTTTCCTTCACGTGCTAGTGCTTGTGAAATAGTGGACATCCTTTGTAGCAAAGGAATTCACCAAAAAAAAGGCAGTTTGAAAGACCAAGGGTGGTAGACGGGCATCTATTGTAATGCCCGGATATTTTATTGAGGAGATTGAAATTTAATTGGGTGAAATTGAATTTATTATGTATATTAAAAGAAAATAAAAATGTATATATTTATGAGATAGTAATNAAATTAGAAATGGTGAACATGTATATGTGTATGAGCATATATATATATATTTAGTTATATATATATAAATATATATTGGTACATGGGTACACGTGTGTGTACGATAGAGAACTTAGAGAACGTTTACATTTTGCGTAAAAGAGGTATTTGCCGTGTTCGGGATTCTAGTAATCGACGGAGCTTATTAAATTAATTGGGGTTGAGAATTGAAATAAAAATATTGTTGGCCTTAGTCGTAGGCGTCGCTCCGAGATAAAATAGAAAAATTGTGGAATAGTGGAGTCGATCATATCTCGACCTTTGTATTCCTTTTGAACGTTGTGAGATACATTCCTTTGTGTTGGATTTGATTGTGTGAGTACGGTCTGGTCAGCACCGAACGACATTCTGTTGTTGATGTTGCAAAACTTCTTTGCGTTATACTCAGAGTGTGAGTATCGGAATTTGTTGGCTCCTTACGGTCAAGGTTGAGGAGAGTGTGTGAAAACATTGAAGTATCTGGTCGAATGGGAGGCTTTGGTACTTTAATGTGGTCTACACTTATCCGATACTGATTTCCGTATCCTGGTGGATTGAGGTACGTTGCCTAGTGTGGCGGGATGCTTATGGCCCTGTGATCATCGTAGATCATGATATCGAGGATATCATGGCGGGAGATGCTGGGTTTGACGTGTGAGTTGTCTTCCGTACTGGTGTAGAGTCGGAAGAGGAGCATGATGTGAGCATGCTCGGGAGACGTCTGTACTTTGTGGGGCAGAGTCTCTGTGGACCATGGATTTGGTCAGAGGTCAAACTTGCGAGCATCAGGTAGCCCGTGCAAGGACCCAGCTGTCGGGGGATATACGCAGCCTTTGGTTCACAGTGGCGGAATAAGATCCGGATGATTTCTTTGTGATATTCTATGATTGTGAGTACCTCATTTGTTGTGGCGGCAGTATCCTTGTGTGGATCCTGTGATACTCGGATTCAGTGGAATCCATGTTGTATTGTTATCGTGAGTATGCTGGTCGTTCTCGCTGACATATGGACCGGGGAAATCCCCAATTGTCGTTGATATCGGATTCCAGGGGATTACCACTGTTTATTGGCACTCTTGTCGTTTTTGGATGTTTGGGTCTTGTGGGACCTATGCCTAGAGTCGTGTTTACGACGTGTTGCAATCTGTCTCGGATATAGTAGGATGCCTGTGTATGTTGAGACCTTGGTAGATGGTATCCAAGATCGTTATTGTTAGCATTTTTAATTATATCACTTGTTGGGCTTTGGCTCACCCTTGTGTTTTCTTGGCTCCAGATTGAATTGGCAGCATTTTAGCTCGGATGGTATGCATGAGCAGATGGTTCCAGTAGCAGAAGGATGTAATTTATTTTGTTATTGTAATTATGTATTTTATTTTTGTTGAGCTGATCATGATGTAGTCATTGAAATGAATAAGATGTTTGATACGTGGAATTTATGTTTATGTTTGGGTTTTAAATTTTGGTTCCGCGTGAGCGGCTTGAGCCTCGTGTTTGAGTATTCAGGTTTGGGTCGTCACATCTATGGCTATATTCAAAGGCAGAACAAGAATAATTAGTTGCTGCAACAGTTGATAAATGTCAGGTATTGGGGTTCCATAGTATATCAGGTTCAGCAAAGTTGTGAACTTGCATTACAAACACAAACTTAGGCATGCTAAATATTTGAGTGAAAAGAGATTGTCAGAGTTACAGGTCTATAATTTAGGCCTTCTTTACTTCCTCATATATATTTTGAAAATTCAGCTGGTGCTTAGAGATGCTACAAGTCCAATAGATGTCTTTAGCACTGAATGCAAAAGATAAAAGCTTCTTAAACCCTAGCTGGACTCCACAAAATTTGAGGGAAACAGAAATAATAAGAATATGGCTAAAATTTTACAAGATTTCCCTTAATTATTTTCACAACTCATGCAACTGAGATACAGCCTTGAGTTTGTCTGGAAAAAAAGGGTGTTTAGTCTATATGTTGAAAAAGTGAGTGCGACCAAATAAGTCTTGCTAACAAAATGCCTAAGCAGGAGGCATGACAAGTCTGGTAAAAACAGAGTATCATTACTGAACGAGTTACTGATAAATAGTGATTTTAATAACGTGAGAAACAGAGGAGACTGGGCAGAAGCATTAATAAACACATTTAATGAATTGAAAAATTGAGAAAAATCTCCACATAGACGCGCAAAATCTTACCAGCAATGTTCCCTCACAGCTATGAGTACAAGGTGTCACAGATAGCGCAAGGAAGTAGGGAATCAAAACTTTGCACATCTGCAAAAACAGGCACCAAATTTAGATGAGAACTTAATCCTAAAGGGTCTCAAATGTCAATCTAAACCTTAAATTACACATTTCAATACTAAAACTTTTCAGATGAAGCCCAGACTCAGAGCCAGCATCTTGATATCCATTCAAAAGAATTATCTTGTAGATAAAAGTATGGTCATATTAGATTCTTTTACTATTCTAATTTCACTCATGATACAAAAAGCTATATGCATTGCAAATCTCAAGGATAAGTAGATAAATTCTGGTCATCTAGTATTGGTCTATTTCTATTTTTCGCTCATGTACCACAAAGCTATAGACATTTTGAATGCGGCCCAATGCAAGCAATTCCCACAACGAGATGTTTGGTGATTGTCAGATGTAAGAAGCCTCATCCCTACATTGTGAAGAATTTTATTTTTGCATAATTTGAACCTGCTTAAAAATTATAAATAGTAAAGGATGTTTTGGTCATGTGATCACAAATATCAGCACAAATATTGAGTCAAATACCACACATTATAATTTCCATTTCCTATAAACCAGTTTAAGCCAAAATTGAATTTGCAAAGAACAAATATCTACTCATAGGCTGGTTGTTGAGATTGTCAATATCACCACGCCATCAAATCACCCAAGGCACACCTTTGGCACCATTAAAATGAAAACTTTTAGGATAGTTTAAAATGAAAACTAACCTCTCCTATCACCGCATGATCAGGTGTGAATATTTCAGGAAGCAACCAAGGGATGCACGTTCCAGCAGTTCCTAAGACCAGTCCTAGAGAAGTCCCAATTATCAAAAGAGACTTCAGCAACCTTCGAGCCTGTGAGTAGCACCATATAGTAAATGCAACTCAAAGCAAGATTGCTTATAGGCCGCCAAGAAGTGCATTCAAAAAAGATAACAATGATGATGATGACAACGATGAAGAATAGACACCCAATTAAAAATAATGAAGAATTACTGTCTAGGATGCTGCAGTTATAAAATGGAAAAGCACCCGCACACTCACCTTAACCAAACTTCGATTAACTCCATACATTAGCTCAGGCATAAATGACTGCGCAGTTTGAGAAAGAGGCTCTCCCCATACTGCACACACACTGAATGTTTGAGTCAGGACCTAAAGCACGTGGTTAGTTGATGACGCATAGTCAGTTTTTTCCCACAAACACAGAGTAAACAGCATTCTGAGTATCAGGGCAAGTGTAACCAACCTGATGAGCAGCAACTGTATGTGTGCCCATGGAAGTGGCAAAATAGACTAACAAAGTGTAGAAAGCCACCTAATCACAGCAGTAAAGTATATCAAATATGCAGCATATCTAACATGTCTGGGTAGAGACATATGTAGTTGGTGAAACAAACCTTTGAAGCTATTGTTAAGAATACCGGAGCTGCAAGCATGGATATCTCTAACAGTTCACTAGGCAATGGGACTGAAATTGAAAAGCCATTATATCCTTTCTTATTCAGGGCATCAATCATCATGAAAGCAGCAATAACCTGAAACATATTCTAATACATCAGGATTGAAACCAACAAATCCGCTAGTTCCACAATATTAATCCATCTGTGGTCATTGCACTCGATTAAGTTATATCCTCCGAAAGTTGAAAAGCTGTCAAATAATTATTGACTGCCACACTTCAAGTCTTCACTCAAGGCCTTCCTCAGCCTTCCATCCCATTATATTCCGCTCACCTCACCCAAATCACTCTTTGACTAGTGCACCATCCAACTCATGTTACAAGTGCTTGAACTACCTTAAATGCCCCCCCTCAAATGATATTCACAGGTGCTACTTATGCTTACTATGATTGTGATTCAGTCATTATTTTACACCAACCATCCATCTTAATCTTCCCTTTAAATAATACCAGGGAGTGGTGATAATAGAAGAAAAATATAAACATGAAGCAATAGGAATAGTAAAATTAGTTGCACACTCCCCCCCTTTTATCCCCACCCCCGCCATGAAGACAGGGAAAAAAATAGGTATGCATTGCACAACAGGAGAAATGAAACAGAAATTATGTCTCAGACATACTTGTGATACCATGGTTGCCCATGCTGCACCAGCAATCCCATATCCTAAGAAAATGCACAATACTATATCTCCAATGCCATTCACGGCACTAGCAACTACCAGGGCCTTCAGTGGTCCCCAAGAATCTTTCATTCCAAGGCTGTAAAACAAAACAGTGTCATCAGTGTTGCAGCTCCAGAAATCTAACAATCATAATAATTTATTATTATTATAATTAGAAAATAAAAACAGGCAAAAACTCAAACCCCAGTGGTGCAAATATCCAAGAGGTAACTCTAATTCTAAATTCAGAAGTAGAAGGAAGACTAGTTGGTCAAAGTTTTTCAGTCTTATCATTCCTCTTTATAAGCTATTATCTTATTACAGTCTAGTAAAAAATTAGGAGATTAGCTGGAATTGTTCAACAAAACCTGGTCACAACTACGTTATTCTACTACTGAATTAGCAAAGTTTGTTGGTTTTGGGTCATATCCGGTGTGAGGATTGCTGTCCTTAAATCAAGCTGTACAAAGTACTAACAGAAAGGCATTGCAGTTGCAGCAATTCAAAGGCTAGATGATGTCATCATCTTTTTTCACATACTTGTTTGATTCAGAAAAGAATTTAAGCATCAGCGGAAGAAGATGGTGCTAAGCGAGGAAGAAATATCACTATTCAATATTCATGATGTACAAACATCAATTTCCTTTCAACATATGATGGCAGCACTGGTCAAAGACTTTGCTGTTTCAGCTAAGGTGAGAGAATAGCTGACAATGCAAAAGTAGCGAAGAGTCAAGCCTCAAGATGCTGAATTAAAAGGATGAGCTGGAAATAAACTGAACCAACTCTAAAATTTGCATATGTGCTACTTGAAAAAAAAAAAAAATCATAGAACATTCTATGGAGAAATTCACTGGCCACAAAATGTGTTGGTTCAAGTTAATCACGAGTTTAAAATAACAGATTTCTGTTGCAGAAAACGTAGTTCTACCCAACCTGTCTACCAACAACACATAGGTTGATGCTTGCTTTCAGTTAACAATCAAAATGCCCTTTACCACTCAGTTGAATGACAAGACACAACATCATGGCCAGGCAACATGGAATGTACTATCAACTAATATATGTTGCTATTGGCCCTCCTAATCTCGATATTTCTAGATACCATAACAAAATTGTGATATGTATCGTATTAGTAATATATTAACCGACATACCTAATATTTGCCATTGGGTTTTGATTTGCAAAAATTTTGGTGTCCGATACTACCACATATCACCTAATATGGCTGACGTTGATATTGATATTTTTATCAATGATGGGCAAACATTTTGACACTAAAATATATATCAGTATTTTGTCAGTAATAGAAATAAGATAAATATGTTACCTTGCACTTTGAGCAACCCATCCGACAAGGAGTGCAGGCCATGCTAAGCCTCGAATCTAGAACCAAACAGGAAGCTCTATTCAGATAAAAAGTCACTGGATGACAATGGAAGAGAGAGAAAAAAATCTTCAACAATCACACTGTTTAGAATCAAACATAATAGTAAATGAGCAAAAGGAATTCTTCATGAGAATCATAAGTGAAAATTTATATTTTTTTTCTTGAAAACTAGACAAACGGCAGTCTCCTTATTGGATAGCAAGCCTCATTCTAATGCAGCGAGTAGATATATGACTAAACATAATAATGCATAACAACCCTCCAAGTAGAATTGATCAATTAGACATTTTACATTAGAGCATAGCATTATCTTTTCAAAGGGTTGTGTCTGGTGTGTTTGAGGTTACACAGCCAAGTTTGCCCATGCCCAATATGTTCATGGTTTTTGAAGATGATGGTAAAATAATTCCTTAGTTTTTACTGGGTGTGAAATTTCAGGAATCATATACTAAGTCGATAAATAAGTGCCACTTTTGGAATTGACTAAATATTAACAATGTTGGGAAAGAACAAAAATAAACACAAGTTCCTAGTGGGAGCTTGAAAGTGTGATACAACTTCCATAAGAATATCATCTTATAAAGCAAGGCCTTGAAATGAAACAAAACTAAACTAAAACATTCTATCATTGTTGAAGAACTCAAGGATAGAAAAATGATTGTTTGCCCACTTGTGCAGGTTATTGACTTGGAACCCCCACCCCCGCACCTATTTAAAAATAAATAAATTTAAGAGAACATTCTGCCATGATTTCTAAATATTGTTATCTTCCATATACTGTCAAGATAATTTTTATGGCTATGTCCGGATTAGTTTCAAAGGAAATCACCCTTACCCTTCCAAACCCCCCTCCCCTAGAAAAAAATGTTAGCCCAGTGGAACATTCAAAATGAATTAGGAAAGGAAATGATGAGAATAAGTAACTTGTTTGGTAGTGGACAAACCTGAACGTATGTGTTCGCAGCAGGCAAAAGATGCATATTCTTTGCCCCAGTAAAAGCTGACCACAGAAAGTAACAAATTTCCTCAGAACCCAGATATTACTTTCCTTTTTTTTTATTCTGATTTCAGAAAATGGTTCAAGGGGGGGAAAAAGAGGATCTTATCAATTTCATATGTAATAGTAGCTGAGTCCTGTACCAGTTCTAATTACCAGATAAAGCCCATGCACCCAGGAATTTCGTAAACAAAAGCATCAGCAAACCACAAGTTAGACCCACAAACAACAGGATGGATATCTGCCGCTGCACTTCATCTTCATCCTGAACCAATTTCTCCCAACTGGTCAGAGTAATAGAACACCAAACATAGGCGCCAAGCCACCAATAGAAATTAGTTCAGCACAAGAACACATCATTGATGAACATACAATGAAAAAAGTAAATAGAAGATGTTAAGCTACTTAATAGGATTGGCCAACTGCATGCCTGAACATGAAGACATCATGAGCCAAGGCTTACCATGTATTGTTTAAACCATAAGCAAGTTTCCCAAACCCCTTTTCTATTGTGTATAAGCGTGCCACGTATTGAATGTGATTCTAAAGGATAATCTCTTATGAAAAGTGGCAATTTTATGTGTACAGTGTACTGGACCACAATACCAATCTGCAAATCTAGTAACTAGATTTACACACACAGAGCATGAGCTTCAAGGCAGAAGTACGGGTAGCAATGCACACTCTGACGTCGGATCTGTATACTCAGGTTTCCCACGAGAACACTGCATCCTATTTCTTTCAAAATTAGCAGACTTAGTAGGTAACTCCTTTATCTGTTAACTCTTAGCTTTCTAAAGACCTCATGTTGAGATAACAAAAACAACACACGAGAGTTATTAGCATACTTCACCAGAGGGTGCTCACTAGAGGAACAAAGACATGGGATCATTCGGTCTCCAGCTAATGGACAAGATCCCTGACGCTTTTGGATTGACTGGAGCATGCCAAGAGTCAGTGTCCTTACTCCCACCAGGAGAGATGACTCAATGCTTGTAATTTATAAAACATTAAGGCCACTACAAATAATATAACTCACGCTGCAAGGCAATCTACCAAGATTACAAACAACACTCCCTTGATATTAATAAATTTTGGGCTTATTGGCCCTTCCCGGATCGAAAAAATGCCCTTGAAGTTTCACAGGCCAAAAAAAATCAAAATTACCACCCAACCATCGAAATACGTAACAGAACCAGCTCCCTATAACAGAAGAATGACCAAAGAGCCAAACCTGCCTAGCAAGTGAAGTCGCAACCATGTTCGAAGTAGCGATAGAAAGGAACATAAATACATAACTCATATAATCACAAAGCACCGTTCCAGGACCTGCCCAGTAAAAGTAACTAAATCATACCACATCCCTTAAAATCAAATCCCTCCCAAAAAAACCCAGCAACAATCAGAGATTTAAGAGAAGGAAATTTACCTAAAGCAGCGAGTTCAATAGAGCTCCCTTGACCAATAACAGCAGTATCAATGAGACTCATCAATGGCCCACATATCCACAACCCAGTAGCTGGCCCTGAGAATTTGACAATCTCAACCATTTGAATCCATATGCTTTGGTCCGCCAATTCTTCACATTTTCCCTCAACAAATTCCGTCTTTTCTCCTCCTCCATCTTGCGATAAAACTGAGGTAATTTCAGAGCTGTTTTCCGATACTAATTCCCTATTGGGGATAACGCACCTAAGTTTACGTCTATTATGACAACTTGAGGTGGTAAAAGAACGCAACTTCAAAGAAGTTTGAAGGCTGGGGAGGGCATAATGTGGGAGGGGAGGCTTAAACGGAGAGGTCACAGGAGACCGAGAGAGTTGTTTGAGAATTGGCGAAACGAATAGAATGTTGTGGGAAGGGCGATTTAGGGCGCTGAGTTGCATTGCTGCTGGTTTAGGGATGATGAAAAAGGAGGAGAGATCGAAGGGTTGGGTAGAAGACGGAACAGCAGAAAGAACGGAGGGAGTACCGGAGTTCGTAAATTAAAAAATCTTAATCTTTTGGCTGAAATTTTGAAGCTAACTGGAGCTTTGAGCTGGAGCTGGAGCTGGAGCCGGAGCCGAGCCGAGTAAGTGTTAAGGTTTGGCCGTTTACCCTTCAGTTTTCGCATTTAAAATTAAAATTTAGCACGTTTTAAATATTGTGTAGATTTAAGTTAGATCGGAAAAATAGTTTCTTATAATTATAATTTATATTTG
>JAODPA010067069.1:0-10675 GCA_025585075.1 Nepenthes mirabilis
ACATAAAGCATTTAAAAAAAAAGAACTATAAATTTAAGATTTTTTTTTTTCTTAAATCACTTTTTAGGTGGAAAACACCCACTCACCCCAAAAGCCAATAAAAAGAGCATAGCAGCCTAATTAATCATGCACAGTTAACCGCATGGAAAGAGATGAGGGAAGATAATAGTTTTGTTACCATTCTCTTATTTTTATAATCCTCTCTTATGCTCCTATAATAATTTCATCCTCATAATTTAGACTATTAAAACTATAACACATTAAATTACACTAGCTACATTAGTGATGAAAATGGCACCAACAAATTCTGTAGTTCAAGCATTCATTCTCCTTGATCTCAGTAGTTGATTGGTAATCAACGCCATGACCAGCAAAGAGCCGATGGAATAAAATACAGGTCGATATATAAAAACAAATTTATATAACCGATATTACTTAATCGAATATAAGGCTTTGTCATTTGGTTGTTGCACAAAACATCCACCAATATATATTGGGATAAGTTATTGATAACAATATTCATAATATGTGGCAGATATATCAACTGATATCTCCCAGTTGATTTTTCTGCTTTGGAAAAACAATTATGCGACTGATACATGTGATACCAATACGCGTCGTTTGATAAGGCCTCAACTGATATGATACTTATATTTTCATCCATGGAAGAATCTCATCGTATTATTATGTGTCCATCACCCTCGACACTTTCTTCTTTACTTTCCATTTTCTTTTCTCTCCTGCAACATCACGATCCAGCCGAGACCTCATTGCCGTCTGCTCCGATCACATCACCAACAATCTTTTCCCCTTTATTTTAAATTTCCACCTCCCCAACTATGATGCCATTGACATTCATCTCTTTCATTTCGCCATTAACATCCTGAGTGTCATTAGCCGCCACTCTGAGCACTTTCTCCACACATTTGATCAGCAACTCTACGGAGTTTGTACCAGCAGAAGTAGCAGCAGGAGTCTTTTCAAGCTGCCTAACCAGTTTCATTAAGTGCTTCTTCCCTCTCTTATGATCATTCATCACTTTCCCACAATGAGTTCCAACCTCACACATTGCACACCAGTACTGAAACTCTCCTTTTTCTTTAGGTGGAACGTATTTTTTTGTCTTCTGCAACAGTTTTGTGCCAAATTTGACACTTGATTTCTCGATATCAGTCTGCTTTTCTTGCTCCGAAATACTGTCATCACCCTTTGTTTCGGACGATCCCACATTTGCTTGCACAGTCAGCTTCAAACTTGAGGTGCTATCAATAGTTGGGACACTCCTCTTTGGCAATGGGCTAGTGTTGAAGCAATTTCTCCGAGCTTTGGCCTTGTGCTTTTTCCCGTGTAAGTGTTCATTCAAGTTTCTCTCACAAACAGCAGTTACATGACACACAGCACAAGTGAACTCCTCTTTGGGTTTCTCCTTACAGACAGTTGATGGGGCCTTGGCAGAAATGCCAGTACTACTTGGAGCAGTCTTCTTTGGCAATAGGTTAGTGCTGAGGCCTCTTCTCTGAGCAGCCAATGCTGCAGCCTGGGCCTTGTGCTTTTTCCCCTCTAAGTGTTCATTTAAGCTTCTCTCAGACAAAGCAGTTACATGACACACAGCACAATTCAACTCCTCTTTGGGTTTCTCCTTAGAGACGGTTGATGATGTGTCAACAGCAATAGCAGCACTGCTTGGAGCAGTCTTCGTTGGCAATGGGCAAGTGCCAAGGCCTGGTCTCAGAGTAACCAATGCTGCAGTCTTGGCCTTGTGCTTTTTCCCCTCTAAGTGTTCATTTAATCTTCTCTCACACAAACCATTTACATGACACAAAGCACAACTCAACTGCTCTTTGGGTTTCTCATTACAGGTGGTTGATGGGCCCTCGACATCAATGGCAGCAGTACTCGGAGAAGCAGTCTTCTTTGGCAATGGGCCAGTTCCGAGGCATGTTCTTGGACCAACCAATGCTGCTGCATTCATCTTGTGCTCTGTCCCCTCTAAGTGTTCATTTAACCTTCTCTCACACAAACCAGTCACATGACAAGAAGCACAACTCAACTGCTCTTTGGGCTTCTTTTTAGAGACAGTTGATGGGCCAGCCTCAACACCAATGGCAGCACTACTTGGAGAAATCTTCTTCGGCAATGGACTACTAGTGAGGCCTGTTCTCTTAGCAATCATTCCTGCTGCCTTGGTCTTGTGCTTTTTCCCCTCTAAGTGTTCATTTAGTGTTCTCTCACAAATGGCAGTTACGTGACAAAGAGCACAACTCAACTCCTCTTTGCGTTTCTCCCTAGATACGGTTGATGGGGCATCAACAGCAATGGCAGCAGTACTTGGAGCAGTCTTCTTCGGCAATGGGCCAGTGCCAAGACCTATTCTCTGAGCAACCAATGATGCCGCCTTGGCCTTGTTCTTTTTCCCCTCTATGTGTTCATTAAACCTTCTCTCACACACAGCACTTGCATGACACACAGCACAGCTCAACTCCACTTTGGGTTTCTCCATAGAGACAGTTGATGGGCTGGCCTCGATAGGACTAGCAGCACTACTTGGAGCACTCTTCTTCAGTGATGGACTAGTGCTGTGACTGGTTGTCTGGGCAACCAATCCTGCCGCCTTAGCCTTGTGTCTTTTGCCTTGTAAGTGTTCATTTAAGCTTCTCTCACATATAGCAGTCACATGACACAGAGTACAACTCCACTCCTCTTTGGGTTTCTTCTTAATGACAGTTGAAGGGAGCTCAACATCAATAGAAGTTGGAGGTGTTGGGGATTTACGCTTTAAACCAGACAGGCTCGTATCAGGCCTCATCTGCAATAATAAATACACAGAACATAAGAAAACAAACGGCATTGCTGCCTGTATCCTTCCTGCGTGACCTACAGTCATGAAGCTCAAACACATCTGATATATCAGTAACAAGGACACCGACTAGATTCAGGAACAGACTGAAGAATATGTTTTAGAAGCCGATGAGGAGTTAACCAAGTTGGTTAAGGTTGAAGCACTGAGATCAATAGGTCTCAAGTACAAGTCCCCGATCCCTCAACTTCAAATGCCGTACAACACATGAGGTTCCCACATCGAATAGTCTGGAAATAGGATGTATGACATTACGCTTAATTAAAGATCATTTCCAAGTTTGAACCTCTGACCTTTCGGACAAAACAAAACAACCTTACCATTACACGAAGGCTCCATTTAGGTCAGAATAAAGCAATCTTACAATTACACAAATACTCTATCTCTTGCCAACTTTATCTAAAAGACAGACTAGTACACGAGGCTCCCATATTGTAAGATTATGGGATGGTCAGATCTAGAGTCATACCCCTAAATTACAAAGAGGCTACTTTCATGCCTGAGGCCTCCAGATCACAATAGAGCAAATTATACCATTGTACTAAGATGCACTTTGAGCAAACAATGAGGTTTCACAAGAAACATAATTGAACTGTCACATAAAAATGACGATACAAGTAACCAATAAAACAATTCCTATAGCACTGTGCAAATGGATAACAACAATTATATGTTCGTGAGCACTTTATCTTTGCCTATAATCAACTACAACATCATCAAGCCATCAAGTGGAGAAAGGCTGTTTCAGTTCTTTTCTTCCATTCAACTCAATTCTTTTTTTTCTTTCCTTTTTTTTGAAGGGGGGGGGGGGGGATCAGCAATAACTAATAGTCAGGCATTCATCTCAATTCTTTTCTTTTCATTTTTTTATCAGTAAAGAAGGAAAAGTAATAATAGGCATCAAAGAGGTGCTACTCAAGTACAAAATACCAATGTCTCAAACAATAAAATACAAAAACCAAAGGAAACAAAAAAGCAAGAAAAACCCCACTAGTAGTGTACATCAGGCTTCCTATCCTATCTCTTATTAATAGAAGCCTTGTTCCTACAATTAGAAGATCTGAGATTCTCCAGCTTCACGGCCCCAATGTCCTTAAACAGCTTTATTGTCCAATCCTCATTGCTGACAAAAGGAAGGCCTAGAAGCTTATTAAACTTGACATTTCTTGAAATGCAACCTGTACATATTTCTTCAAGAATCAATCTCATTGGACTCTCATAGATCAAGAATGACATCAACTTAACTCCCTGACTTTCACATTAGGGTATCTAAATTTTTAAAAAAATATTAAAATTTAAACTAAATTTATCTAAATATTTAGAAAAATTCAAAGATACGAAAAAAATAATATAAACAATTATATAACTCAATTTAGATTTTAACACCATCTATCTACTAAGCTATCAACATCCTCGTTGACTTGATCTTCAAGATAACTTTGACCCCTTTTATTTTCAATCTCACATCTTCAATAAGTTCCCAATTTGTTTCTTATATTGATCTCTCCTACTTCATGAGCACTTTTTTTTTCTTTTTCTCGAACAACGTAGTCACTTCTCATTCAATAATGATTTCTTCAACTTTTAATGCTGGTTGGAGTGCTATGACTAGTTGAATGAGGGATCTTCCATGTTAGGGTAATATAGTTTCAAACAACTTACATGAAAGGTGGGGTGGACCTTCATTCATTTTAGAAGATCTATCTTGTATAATGCCTTTCCAACACAAGCAATGGTTTGGATAGGGCCTTCATACTTCTGTAGGAGAGGCTTGTATTTTCTTCAAAAAAATCGCATTAGCTGTTGGAGAAGTTTCATGAGCACAAGATCTTCTACCTTGAATTATACAGGCTGCCTATTTAATTTGCCCACTTCTTCATTTGATAAGACGCTTTCTCCGATAGGCTTTGGCAATCTCCATATTTTGCTTCCACTCCTAAGCAAAATAGTAAGCATGAGGCCACTTTCCTTATTATGGCTCAGCCATGATATATGGAAGAAGCGACTGTTAACCTGTAATAATATCAAAAGGAATCTTATTTGAAAAACAAAAAACACATTTGAGTGATTTGCAAGCTTTTGATAGAATTATTGAAGAAGAATTCCTTTGAGTGGAATTATGAGGCAGAAATGGCACCTCAAAAGTTGAAGGTAGTCACGACAAAGGCACCTGTTTTGGCTTTATCAGATTTCTCTTTTCCATTTGCTATAGAGACAGATGCTTTCATGACAGTGATGGGAGCATTATTAATGCAACAAAGGAGAACAACAGCTTATCTTAGAAAATCTTTTGGGGTGAAAAATAAGGAACAATCCATCTATGAGAAGGGCTTACTTGCAATCATTATGGCTATAAAAAAATGTGGAGGCATTATTTGCAAGAAAAAATCATGAGAGTCACGGGCACCTGCTGGAACACAGGAATGCTATAATTCTGCAACAGAAAAGTTTAACTAACTTGCTTGGCCTCAGTTACATCACAGTATAGAAAAGGGAAAGAGATTATGGTGGTAGATGCTCTTTCAAGGAGATATGAAGAACAGCAGATTGTGAGTGTTGCTGTGACAGTAGTTACTCCTACAAGGATGCATGAACTGGAGCTGAGCTATGAAGGAGATGATTAAGATAAAGAGATCATTGCTAGCATTTAACTAGAGCCGGCTTCAGAACCCTTGCACACTTATTCCAAAGGCCTACTCAGATACAAGGGAAGACTTTGCAAAGGTTCTCAAACAAATTGAGACAGAAGTTGCTGTAAACTGTCCATGAGTCTTATTTTGGTGGACTTTCTTGACTGGCAGCTACTAATAGAAGAACTAAAAATTTTTTCTTTTAGGCATAGACTCATTAAAAAGGTGGAGGAACCGTTGCTTGCTGGGATGTATCTAAGAGGAACAAAAGTAAAAGGAAGCAATATTCAGGACTATTACAACCCTTGTCATTGCCCTTGTATTCCTAAAGCCATGAGACCATGGACATTATTGAGGGTCTTCCTAAGTCTAGGGGCAAAGATACTATTCTAGTGATGGCTAGACTGAGTAAGTATGCCACAGCTTCAAAAGTGGCCAATGTATTCCTGGAAAACATCCTCAAATTGCATGGACTACTGTGAGTATTGTTTCAAAAGGGGATAAAATTTTTACTGGGGCATTCTGGATCATGGGAACCAAACTTCAAATGAGCATTTCTTATCATCCGTAGACTAATGGGCAAAGTGAGAGAGTTGATCAAGCTAGGAGACCTATCTCAGATGCGTGGTTCCACAGAAGCCCAATCAGCTGTTAAAGTGGTTATCATTAGCCAAATGGTGGTCCAATAAGACTTATCTTCCAGGCTTTGTATGGTTCTTTCCCTCCACAATTGCTCTGCTGTGAGGAACCATTGGCAGCTTCAATTGGTGAATCATTGCTAGGAAGAAGGGACATGAGAAAGTTTTTGAAGCCAATTTGAAAAGAAATGAGAGGCAGTTTGAAGTCAGAGATATGGTGTTTATTAAGCTTCAACCATTTAGGCAAACCTCAGCTGCTATAAGGAGGAATTTGAAGCCACCATCTAAGTATTATGGCCCTTTCAGAGTGCTGTCAAAGAAAGGGAAGTGGCTTACAAGCTTAGATTGCTAGAAGGGTTGAGGGTACATACTGTGTTCCACATCTCATTGCTCAAGAACCAGATTGGAAAACAGCAAGTTGCTCAGAGTTCCATTCCAGCTATCAAGCAGAGCTAGAAATAGAGATTGGGCCAGTATCTGCCATACAGACAGAGTAATCCCAAGAAAGGCAAAAGTGTTAATCAATCGTTAATTCATTAAGCTAATTTGAGTTTTGAAGATGCCACATGGGAGGATATATAAAGTCTGAATTGCTAAATTTTTCCTTGGGGACAAAGAAAATCTTCAGGGGGGACTGTTGTTATGAAGAGTACGTGTTTCTTGATGATGGATTGGAGGAACCTTCATGAGACTACTACAGACTACTGAATTCAGCTGTGACTATCATTGATGACAGTAGCAATCAGGTGACAGTAGCACTAGGAGCTGAAGTCTATTGCTGTGACCAAGCAGTTAATCTGACAGTCGTGGTCAGATTAAAAAGAGAGTTTGCTTCTTCGATAAGTGAATGACAAGAACAATCAAACATATGACAGAGGATTCCTTAAGTCAGCAATCCATGTGACCAAGGCATCATCAATCCTATGAAGAACTAAGGGTGTAGATAGCTAGAGGGTTAACGAATAGGGCAGAAACCAGCTGTCATTTGTATTGTAAGAACCTAATTTGTGCTTCAGGAAATGTGTGTGTGCTTCTTTTGGAATTGTATTTTCTTTGTGTAAGCTCGTAAAGTATAAATAGCTTCGTAATGTGTAACGAAGAATGTATTGTTGAATTGATTTTGTTTCTTCCTCAAACTATTTCTCTACAATCTCAATTTCTTCTCCTCCTCATTCTGAACTTCCCTTCTGATTTTTTATCCCTCTCTCTTCCTTCTAAATCTGATGTTACAGAATCCTTCCGATTTCTTCTCCGTCTATTACATACAGCAGCACCATACCTTGATCAGCGAATAGTGACAAGACAAGCTTCCAGTGCATAAAGAAAGCACATTAATAGCAATTTTACATTTTAAGTAAATAACATACACAACGCCAACGAAGAAATAGATAAATGAAGAGAACTTTCTCTTTCCAAAAAAACCCAGTAGATACCAAACAGACGCAAACTCGAAGTTAAAAATTTGACGATTCGAAGAACTGACCAGGGTGATGACTATCTTCTTCCCAATCTCAGAAGGGGACTTAACCTCATGTGAACGCACATTCGAAACCCCGACTGCAAGTGGACAACGCTGAAACGGTAACGCTTCAAAGCCGCCAAGAACCTCTCGATTTGACGGAAATCCCAGTCTCTCTTCCGAAATCCGTTTGTCGAAATCAGTCCACGGAGGAACCCTTTCATCGAGGCACACTGCCCGCGATCCAAACTCAGAAAAACTCTCCGCCTTCCGCATGGTCATCTCTCTCTCACACATTAACTCCCTCCGCACTTCCTGCTCTACAATTCGCCTACAAGCGAGCTCTTCAGCGATTATCTCCGCTCGAATTTGCTCCTTCTCGAGTCCCCGCAGCACCGCTTCGCGTACATCGTTGTGGTGTCTCTGAAACTCCATGTCCCAAAAGTCTGTGCTTCTATACCCCGCTGCAACAAAACAAAACTGCATGTCAGAAGGATTTTCTCAAAAACAAAAAAGCAAAATATTGAGGCGGGATTTTCTGTACAAACCTCGGATCGGTTGATTGGTGAAGTAGGTGTAGTTCCACGGAGTTGAGTGATGTGCCGCAGGTCCGTTGAAGGGAAATCGGGATTTGAAATCCATGAAAAATTGAGGGGGCCGAGAGAGCGAGATAGAGAGAGATTGCAGTAGGATGATCAAAGAGGTTAGAGAGAGACGCGGAGGAAGGGGAACAAGGTTCGAATTTAAATAGCGGAATAGAGAGATTGCATGACACGCGACTATGAGGAGAGTAGGATGAAGAGAGGGAGCGGTACGCGTACCTCATGGAGGCATCTACGCGTCATATTTTTATATTATTTGTTGAATAAAATAATTTCTTGAAATGCAACCTGTACTTATTTCTTCAAGAATCAATCTCATTGGACTCTCATAGATCAAGAATGACATCAACTTAACTGAAGCATACATCAACAATAAGGTTTTAAGTCCACTAAATGGGGTTGACTATAAGGATCCATTTACACCATTCTACCCGATTAAGTAGGATATTATCTGAGATTAGAAGCTATTTCAAATACTTTTTATCACATCAATCCAAGCTTTCATATGTAAGTCTTTTTCTTTCTTTCCTCTAACTACAACTAACTCACATTTTTTCATAGATATTTTATTTGGCTTACCCCTACTCCAAAGTCCTACCCAAATCACATCCAGAACCGTTCAGCTTGTCCAGACACACAGAATGACAGGATTAATAACAAGGAACACTTACCTTTTGGGCTCACCATTCAACCCTATAGCACATAACAGGGGATGCTGCAAAGGCAGAACAGCTTCCAAAGAAGGTTCATCAACACATTCAGACTGAGACAGTAGATTTTCGATGTAAAGAGCATCACCACTCCCAAAATTACTACCCTCCACATAATCACCATTACATCCAACATCAGACTTGGAGCCCCAGGAAGGTGAACTGAGATAGAAAGCACTTTGTCTACATAAGAAAGAATCCATATAGCAGTTAGCTTCAATTTGGGGACATCCATCAAACGTTGGATGAAGGCCATCAAACCCTTTTGTCAAGAAGGAATCAAAGCATCTTCACTATCTCTCACTCCCTCCAAGCCTAAGTAGGTCTAGCCCTCCCTCTTTACGACCTCCAACCTCCACCAAGTCTCACAGTCTCACCAGGGAAGTACCTCGTGTATGACCCAAAGCACAAAGCATGGATTGAAATATTTTCTACCTTGCAAACTAAACACAGGAACTTAACCTATGTATGTCTAGCCCTCCCTCTTTATGACCTCCAACCTCCACCAAGTCTCTCAGTCTCACCAGGGCAATACCTTGTGTATGACCCAAAGCACGGAGCATGGATTGAAATATTTTCTACCTTCCAAACTTAACACAGGAACTTAACCAATGTAACAGCCAACCACATATCTGAAGTTATACATGAAACAAGTAAATGCATGTACCATTGCATCCTGAATTCAAGTTTTTCCATCTGTGGCTCTAAGAATACATTTGGAACTCAGTCATTCTAAGATATTTCAGAACATTGCAGCCAAGAACCGAATCTACCAACACCATGCCTTGACCAGTAAATAGTGACGGGACAATGTAAAAGAAGCCTCTCTCAGATCATCACACACAAATCACCTCCATGATGGCACCTACCCAACAATCTAAGAAAATGGTAATCTTCAATTATTATTATCTTCTATTCCCTGTTAACCCCAGAACTATTGTCTTTGTTTTCCCGTTCACAAATCAGTGAATGTTGATGTGGGTTGATTAGAATGTTAGTCTGCATTATCCTCTTTCTATGAGTGAGTAAATTTACTTTACCATGCTTCCTATTCAAACGCACTCAGAATTTCAGGGCCCTTTTAGCAAGAAGAGACTATTTTCTATTTTCCCAAGAACTTCCAAACTGCAGGACAATAGCCGGGAGAAGAGGATAAGTAATTACTAACTAGTAAACCAAACTGAACCCCGTATGTACATTAAATATAAATCAGTTCAAGGTGGTGAATCATTATCAGTTTCTATTCAAAATCAAGTACAAGGAAAGAATAATGGGGCAACTATAATTTTGTTGAAGGGTTTGAAATCCAACAAGGAAAACATACAGAACAGCAACTGTAGCAAGCACCAATGACAATATCAATGAATATATTCTACCCTCCAAACTGAAGACAGGTACTATAATTTTGTATCGATGAATATATCAATGAACTCACTTCTAAGATATTTCAGAACACTGCACACAAGAAAACCAAATCTAATGTTATGAAGTGCCCGTGTTTATTGAAGGAGAGATCATGAGACTATTATAGGCTATTGAATTCGGTTGTAACTATCATTGATAACACTAGCAATCAGGTGACAATAGCACTAGGAGCTTAAGTCTCTTGCCGTGAGCAAGCAGTTAATCCAACAGCCATGGTCAGATTAGAAGGAGAATTCGCTTCTTCAGCAGGTGAATGACAAGAACAGTTTATGCTAAGTGTCACAGTCCAACTTTTATACCCACAAAACCGTGCAGCGTATCCGTTTTCCCACGAAAATGATGCCAGCCAAGTTA
>JAODPA010067070.1:0-33622 GCA_025585075.1 Nepenthes mirabilis
TGACATTACCAGTAATTGAGGAGAACGTCTTGCTGTCAAACTCGGTAAAAATCCCTTAAGTTCAAGGAGATAAAATAAATAATTAATTAAGAAAACAAAGAGAAGAAAAAGGAAAAATAGTTAGTCGCCAGATCAAGGGGTGGGTTCAATTTAATTTGTACAGAACAAAAGTCAGCTATAGACATTCTTTTCCAGACATCCACAAACACAAAAGCTCAATTGTATCCATCACCGCGGTCCAACGTCAAAAATACCAAAGGGTATGTCAATACTACCAAGGTTCTCATTGTATTTACGGGTCACAGATGAACCACTTCTACGATCCAGCTCATTGGTTCTTCGCGCTTTTGTTCGTAGATAAATACAGGCGGTGCCATCCTGCCATTGACTACAGTAATTGATGATGACAAACGGCAGCAAGAGGCCTTGAACCACAGAAGCCTGCACCAGATGACATCGGGTTCGTTGCATCTAATAATCAGGTCTCTCATCGAGAACAATATCAGCAGGATCTCCAATCCAAGGCTTCCCTTCTCTCCACCGGAACTTTATCCTCAACTTTCCATTGGCATCAACTCCTACGACTTGACCCTTGCTTGCATGGGTCTCCATGCCCCATCCCCATCGTGGGGAGACCAGCCCCTCTCTAATCCTCACCTTATCCCCAACTCTGAACGGCCTAACCCTTTCAACCTCCCATGCCTTGCAAAGCCACAGCCTCTCCATGAAGCAGAATGCCAGCCTAAGCTCCCCAGCCTCTTCCTCCATCCGGTGCACCACCCCAATACTCAAATGGGTCACCTCTCCCCACTGATGAGTCGGGGATGCAACCGATGCCTTAACTCTAACCCAGTCTCCAATGCAAAGTTGCTCCTCCTCAACTGGTTCTACTTCAGCTGGGTCCAGCATCCAAGCCTTCGAGCCAGCTGGTGTGTAAATTCTTAGCTTGCCATCAGCATCAATTGCAGATACAGTGCCAACACTAGCATGGCTGTGACCCGACCAGCCAAACCTTGGCTGCTTCACTGAGAGTTTAACTCTAACCTTCTGTCCAACCACCACCCTGTCCACTCTCTCAAGATGAGAGATAGGTCCCACCCATCTTTCTGGCTCCCCACAAAATCCTACAAAGATAGTGCCATCCCACTCATCTCTTCCATAGCCTGGTCCTTGTACAACCCCGATGCTGCCAGGCCCAACAGATTTCCATGTACCAGCACCATCCCTCAACCTCACCCATTCACCAACTTCAAACATGAGCTCTGTTTCAAAGTCTGCAGGATCACCCCTCCATAAACCTGCCAGACCAAAAAATGCTACCCTCACTTCTCCATCAGAATGAACACTTGTGATTATGCCTCGTGATTCAGGCTTGGCAGCTCTCCACCCCCATCTTGGCTCCACTAGTCCAGCACGGAACCTAACATACTGCCCAATTTTGAAACTTGGAACTTTCTCCACGTCTGTGTAATGTGTCATCGACTTACCTTTACGAAAACAGCAGGCTAGCTCTAGATACCCATTATCCTGTACGCTATGCACAACTGCAAGACTTTCTTTCCCGACAATGCTCCAGTCATAACTTGGTCTGGTTCCCAGGCTTGGTTTTGACTGCACCCAATCACCAACTTCAAAACCAGACAGCCGTTCAGCATCTCCTGGAGAAACTCTCCACAAGTTGGATCTGCCAGCCACTCTCACCTGCACAATGATAGAAGAGGAGCTCTCAATGTCCTTAGACAATGAGAAATGAGAAGAAATAAAGGTGACAAAAATAGAGGCTATACTCGTACAGCTATACCAACATGAATCAAATACAAGAAGGAAAGTTGGATGGCCACAGAAGATCTTATATATATACAGCAAACTCAGTTGAGACATTTGTAGCTATTCTAGTTAATAAAGCAGTCACCCCAATTAAATTTTCGTGGTATCATTGTTGCAGCATTTATTCTGTTTCTCCTTCAACAGGCAAGTTCATTTATTCAGCCATTGAGGTTGTTCTTATTGTTGCTTTCATTATTTGCCTTAATACTACTAATGACCTTCAAAAAATAATCAATATAGTTCACATTATTCTTGTCACTTAAAATCAACTGCTTGAAATAGATTGCAAAACAATAACTACATTAAGTGGGTGTTAGCGCATTCTTAAATCAGCACCCTATCCATGTGGTGAAACATTTCTCACACTTCATTCTTCTTGTTATTACTACTACTGCTTCCCTTGTTCTTTTTGTTCTAGGTCTCATTATTTCTGCAACTACTCTTGGTTTCCTCCTAACACGTGGTGAAGTAATAGTTGTGGTGATAGCTGTTGTTAGTCCTCTCGTTATTCTAATATTTTCATTATTATTTTCACTAGGAAATCAAGCAGCAGGAAGTTGAAACAACAGTTTCAATAAGTGGGTGCTAGACAGAGCATTCTTACATTTAAAGCCCCATCCATGTCAATTCTCACAATTTTTCCCACAGTAGCTGGAGCTCCATTTGACCAACCAAGTCGTGGCTCGATAACAGATGCCATGACATGAATCTCTTGTCCAACCTCAAAAGGGGCTACCTTCTCAGCATCTGTGACAGAACAACGAAACAGTTTGCTTCTAAAGCAAAAGGAAAGACCCATATCACCATCCTCCTCCAAGCTATGAATTATTCCAATGCTGTTTCGATTAATGTCCTCCCATCCATATTTGGGGGATGAAACTGAAGCTTTGACTCTAACCCAATCACCCACCTGCCATAAAAAAAACAGAAAGTTGAGCATTCCCATGCCCTAGCAGTCTATATTTATTGAAAACAATAACCAAGTATACCTTGAAATCCTCCACTTTTTCCATGTCAGAAGGATCAGCCTGCCATGGAATTGGACGGTTGGGTATATCTATTATCAACAGACCATCATTCTCTATCTCACTTATTCTTCCAACACTATGGTGAGTTTCACCACCCCAAGCATACCTTGGCTCTGCAACTGATCGCTTGACACACACCCGGTCACCAATCTACAAAAAATTACATGTTTAACAGTTAGAACATTAGGCACAATATAAAGGAAACTTTAATTACTACACAATTGAAACCGTCCTGTTTACCTTGAAAGGATAAATATGCTCAACCTCCTCTGGTTCACAATGCCAAGGATTTGAAAGATAGCTTAATTCCAACAGCAGACTACTATCTGGTCTTATACAGTACACTATACCAATACTGCCCGGAGTGACAGCTCCTAAACCATGTTTGGCTGATGTAAGAGTAGGGCGAATACGGACCCAGTCCCCAACTTTAAATTCTTCGACTCGTTCCATTTCTGCCGGGTCAGCCTTCCATCCTCTCGAGGCCCCTGGAAACCCAACTCGCAAAATTCCATCATCATCAACACACAGTACAGTACCAATGCTGTCACGTGATTGTTCCCGCCATCCAAACCTGAGATATAACATGATTGATCATCTTCCATAGGAAATAATGAAACCTCCAGCAAAAACCAAGCTGTTTCATTCGTTCTATAAAAAAATCAAACATGACTTAAAGATCAAACCTTGGCTCTTTGACGTCTTTCTTAAGCTGCACATGCTGTCCTCTGTCTAAAGGAATTACTTTGATAACCTCGTTCACCAAAACACGAGCATCTCCCGTACAAAATGACACAATGAGATGGTCCTTGTCTGGGATAATTTGCACAAAACCAACACTTTTGTGTTTTGCACCTTGCCATCCATATTTTGGAGTATTGATGCTTCTTCTGAATTTCACCCAGTCTCCAACTTCATATCTAATCACATTGAAAACAGAATATAAATGAGCCACGTTGGCATTGCATCAGCAAATAAAGATAATAGAACATCATTTAAATAAATAGGTAAGCAGCAGAACAAATTTTCTTTTCTCTCACACTGTAGGGGACAAATGAACCCCCTTAGTTGCAAGTGCCTCCATCAGATCCTCAGAAATCCATTCCCGGGGAAGAGCCTCCAGAAAGTCCCGTAAGGTCTTGCCACTGTCACCCACATGAAGAAATTATATCAGTAGCGGCAGCAAAGTTGAATTAAATCATTAACTGCATTTTTGCAGCTCTAAATTTTGATTTCTGAGAATGTGGATTGAAATACTCCAAAAATGTGCACTTATTTTTCCTTTCAGACCAAAGGTAGTACATTCTTAAAGGAAGCATCTCTTTTTTAGGTATTTTATCACAGAAGGCCATCAAGGAAAGCTTGACCAAATAATAAATGAGAAATAGGGAACAGTCAGATGAGATAAGGAGGTTCACTCTTACCTCTGGTTCCTAAGGTCAAAAGCAGCATCTGGATACTTAAGCATAACAACAATCCACCCAAGATTTTCACGGATCATCTTAGCTGCATCAGCTGCTATATGGAAAGCAGTGTCACCTTCATCATCCTGGAACAAGTGGATATCATTACATAAGCACCCATGCAAAGAAAAAACAGGAAAACAAGAAAACAAGTGAACAAAGTTGCATCAATTCGTACTCCATTTGTTTGTCACAAAATATTAATAGAATGGAAAATATTTTCCACATTTACCATGGAAAATATTTGTTCACATTGAAATATATTCCAACATTTGGCATGTACAAGAAAATGAGGAGAATCACATAAAATCGATCAACGATATTAGATTTCTACGATCATTAATTGTGGTGATATTTTCAAAACAGTGATGATATTTCACGATCAAGAAAATATGTATATTTAGTATTGATTGGTTTAAATCAATGTGCTAATATTCCGTTCTAATGGTGGGGTCAAGAATACTGCTAGTCGATGAACAACAGCCAGGTTGGGGACTTTGACAGCTAACAACGCCACCAGGCGTTGCATCCCAAGGCATAGCATCCGACGACCAGTGACAAGGGTCAGGGACATCAATAACAGGTGACAAGAGGAAGTGGTCAAGGAGTCGACAAGCAACAAGTCTAAGTCAACATGTGTTGCCCAGCAAACAACAGTGGTGACCAAAGGCATCTATGCTTGATACCTAACAATGCAGTCGAAGATGTCAACGGCTAGTAGCCGATGGTGGCAGCTCAAGGCATCATATGCCGGTCAGTGATTCAAGGTGGCTGCATGTTGTCCATTGACCAATGGTGGTGGCCCAAGGCATCACCTGCTGGTAACATACAGGTCGGAGAATCATAAGCTGCAATTGTCTCATATTCAAGCAAAACCTCCCATTAATAAGTGTCAGTCATCATTGGTGAGTAGTGGATTAGCTCCTGAAAATGGCTTCCTATTTTGAAAAGAGGAAGTCATTTTTCAAAATATAAGCTTAAGTTTTCTTTTGGGCAGAATATATTTTCCTTTGACTTATTTTCTTATACATGCCAAATATTGAAAAATAATGGAAAATATTTTCCCATGCACAAAAAATTTTTAGAAACAAATGAAGAGCCTTAATCACACTGTGTTTTCATTGGCCTCAATTTACTATGCGTGAAGACAACATTCCAAGCATGTTCAATGAAAGGCCCCATGATGATTTATCAAAGTTTAATACTGTATATTAGCAAAATAATAGGAATACTGTAATTTCATAGATAAGAGCAAAGAACCTAATTGTTTCCCCTCATTTTGCCCCACAAATAAGATAGTCAAAACTCTAGCTTTCTGATGACACGGAGCCAAGACATTTCTTTTCACATGACATTGTTAATAGCAATCGAAGTCCCCTTTCTTTTGTTTTTAATTGCCTATCAATTCATTTTGCATTTATTTACATTTGTTTATTTGTTTGTTTTTCAATTTTTATTTTTTTATTGTACAAACCCCACGTTCCTGCTTACACAATTCAGGCCTCAGAATTATTATCGAGTGAACCGATGCATGTGATGAGGAGTGCTCCAACCAATACACCAATGACAATCCCATCAACTTCTCAACCTTATTTGCGGACCTTTGTTTTCAGATCTTCAGCTCTGATATATGCATTCAATGACTCTGAGCCTTTTTCAATTTGTTATAGCTATTTCTGTTTCTTCAAACAAATTCTCCATGAATAAAATTACAAGCATAGTTATGATCTTTTGGTACTGTCATCACTTGGCGTCTATAAGTACCGACACAGTACGTACCCTGACAGCCAAACAACTTAGGTCCAAACTATGTGGTCATTCAACATGAAGACTTCAAACTAAACGTTGTCTAGCAGTAATCTACACAATAATTGATGTAGAGAATCAAAGAAGTTCAGGGACACATCCTCTAAAAATGGAAGACTTCTCAACAATTACTAACTACTTCACCTGAAGCTTTCAAAGCCTAGTTCTGCCTTTTGTGATACATCTAAACTGTACCAAATCATCTTTTGCTTACCAGGGCATCATCAAGTCTATGTTTTAGGTCACCAATTCATCTCAAACACCTCTCCTCATCTTTTTTTTTTTTTAATAGGTGCTAGTCTAAATTTATACAGCTGTATTCATTTCTTATTTCATTTTCATATTTTGATCATTTAGAATTACACCACTCATCCATCTAAACATCCTTACTTTAACTACACTTACTGTGTATATATTGCTACTAAGTCGCCAACATTCTAATTCATAAAAGCACAACTGGTCTAATCGCTTTCCTTTAAAATTTTCCTTCAAGTTCAGACATTTTTCATCATAAAATTGGTATCAATGTTGTCACTCAAAACCGTATTGGAGTATAAAAAAATCCACATAAAACAACTTATGCTTTTCATTAAAAAATCCTTTACAATTTGTAACAAGTCCTCAGATTTGTGCCAAGAATCAGTCAATCACAAGTCTCAACTCCTTGATCAAATTGCAAGTGGCACCAAAATAGAAAACGTTTTTCACTCAAAGTCTTGTTTGGCTGCAAAGCACCAAAGTCATGCACATAAAAAAAAGACTTTAATGTTACAACAAAAGAATGACAGATCAAAACTATGTATCATTGTTGCAGATAGGAGACACATTGGACAACAAATAAAGGACAAGTGAAGATGGAAAACTCCAGAGGCTTAATTTTCATCTGTCATTTTGATATTTACACACCACTAGGTGACTTGGTGGAAGTTTTCCAATTTTCTTGTTGGATCAATAAAATACACTAGAGCTATAATATCCCACCAATCATTAAAACCAGAACGAGAAAAGGAATATCAAAAGAAAAATAAAGAAAGAAGCAGCATATTCCTGCATATATTATAGAAATAGAAGATTTTCATATTTATATACTGCTTAAAAATGTTGACAATTATAGATAAACTGCTCAACACTTGATCAAAGTGATTTATTGCTAATTTTCCTGACAATAAGAAGTTAATATTCAATTCTGAGGTTACTTTCAGGCAACTTGGATATGGGTACATCTAAGAGGTGCCAAATGAGTTTTTAAACTGTGCTCCAGTGTCGAGCAAGTCTCAAATAGAGCCATGTCCGCAAGCTTCAAGTGGCAAGCTAAACGGGTCCAGCCACATTCTATCCTCAAATTATTGCCCCATTCTCTATGAAATCTTGCATAAAAGGAATCCACTTAGTTTCATACAAAGGTTCCTTAGAAAAAAGGTGGGAGACAATGAAAGAAGCACAACTGGTTATGCAAATAAGAGCATATTCTGAATCAATTGTGTTAATGGCTCCAACAGCAAAGACCAATGGTAATGTCATTACTTCTGATCTCTCTTCTTTTGCTAGCAATGACATTTGCAGGAAAACTTTCTACATCCTTGATCTTACTCTCTCTATTCAATTAAAACAAAATTAAATGTGGGGTAACTAGAACCCACCCCTAGAAACCTTAGGTCTCTTGCCCACAGATCTGCAAAGCTAGCCTTTTTGGGTTCTTTTGCAGAATAATTATTTTATGCAAAAGCATCATCAATTTTTATCAGTACTTTCTGAAAAGTTAAAAAAAAAAAAAGGACAGTCTAAAATGAAGGGGTGATAATTTTAGATTTTGCTTATCTCAGGAGAAAAAAAAAAGGCACATAATAAATACAAGCATTTATCCTACCACGAAATACTTCTCAATCAAATATTCTCCTTTACAAGAACAAAACGATTATCAAATATGTCAACAAGAAAATTTTGCACTTCATGGCAATTCATCACAGCTATAACAATGCTAGAATATGCGATGCTAACCTTAACCCTCGGTTTGGTAGGATGTGATGTCCTCACATGAGGGAATTTTCTATTGTGTCCTTCAAGTGATTCCATCACATTCTATCCAACCAGTAATTCCATCATATTCCATCCAACCAGACTCAGTCCAAGTGATCAGTAAATAGCATAAGCATTGCAGTACAAGTGAGGATTAAGGTACAC
Source organism: Nepenthes mirabilis (assembly GCA_025585075.1). Lineage (NCBI taxonomy): Eukaryota > Viridiplantae > Streptophyta > Magnoliopsida > Caryophyllales > Nepenthaceae > Nepenthes > Nepenthes mirabilis. The sequence goes on from JAODPA010067070.1 coordinate 8,306, forward strand.
ATTTCATGAGACTGTTTACAGAATATCACAAGTCAAAACCTGAAAATTGTAATCTGCCCCAGCCGATAGGAGGAGTCCAACACAAGAATTGGCACCTCGAGCCAACGCCACATGAAGAGGTATTGTGTTTTGAGTATTTCTGATGTTAACATCAACTCCAGCATCAAGAATAATCTGCACAAATAAGGAAATAATATTTGTATGGGCAGCAAATGTGAGGTGTAACTTGATCTACAACCCAATGGCTTTTCCACCTACTGGCAACGAAACTGATGGTTGTGTGTCCTACAATAAGGGAAGGTACAATTCTCACCTTGACCAATTCCTCATCATTGGCCATAGCCGCTATGTGCAAAGGTGGACGTTGGTGAGCATCTTGAGCAGTTGGATCAGCTCCAGCAGCCAGCAGTATACGCACCATTTCTTTTCCTTCTACAGAAAATACAAATTTCACAGGACTGTTTGAATGTTACTCCCTTCTTTACCTTTCCATTTTTTATTTGAGAGGCAAGAGGGCTGAGGATGTGGACTATTGGGACTGATGGGAGGGGGAAAGCACTGCAGCTACTTAAAGGTATGATGAGAATCAAGTCATAACTAATAAAATTAGATAAAAAAAAAGCTCGCAGAAGAAAATAATTTTGATAACAATTATGGTCAATGGTGATCAGCAATGATGAGAAGAGCCAGACCTCATAAGCTTAGCCATTCTAATGATACTATAACCACAACTAGATGACAAATAAAGAAACACCAACAACTTGAAAAATAACCAGTGAAACTCCATGTAGCATAAAAATGTGCGGAAAATTACAGGGTAATCGAATCCAGTGAACTGCAGAAATTTACATGAAGATACCTCTTTTAGTTATTTTAAATAGGTCTTATGTTTTGTTGGGGGGGTTGATTTCTGGTTTTTCAAACTATTTAGCTTCATGAAGTAAAGAAATTTATAATATGCTCTTGAGCTCTAGTTACTCGTGAGTTTTGTTTTTGAATATTATTGGTCGAGATATCAATAAGATGAGGAATTAGTGATCCAGATAGACCAATGCAACTTGCGAACCTAATGTATCATACACAATGAGAATGCATACTTGTTGGTGCGTGAGGAGACTGCAGGAAAACAGAAGGGGACAACCATTGCTCTCTCTCCCTCTTCTCTCCTTCTAGCACGCATTTACACCAAGTGAGCCCTAGGATTTCACCTTTGCTAGCACAAAATGCTAGGTAGCTGTCATCCTCAAGAAAACAATTTCTAGTTTGTTAAGAAAGAATAAGAGAGATTTAAGGTATCAAAGAGTCGTGATTGCCCGTGCAGTTACCATAAAGAACAGACTCATTATCTAACTGAAATCAATTGAATCATTAGATTACACACTTGTCCTTTACATTTAAACTGTCGTAAGCAAGAGGAAAGTAAAGATTAAAAACTTCCATTGTGCAACAACACTCTTGCTTCCCAACATGTCTAAGCAAGTGCATCATGATTAATAATTAAGCCTTGCAACATTCATGGTGTTTGGACTAGGCTCTTAGATTCCCTGCAACATACAGCTCCCATAAATCAGAGTCTCTGACAGAAATGTCCACGGATGATTCACAAGTTTTTAGATCATTGCTCTAATGTTTAGCAATTCACATGACTCAATTTTCAAGGTCGGCCATTAGACATAGGACTTGTGGATTAATGAGTGGACTAAGATGCAGGGGTATTTACCTCAGACTTATGTCATAGGGAAGCAAGCATGGCAATAGGTGGTTGTCATTAAATAGAGCAGCAGCAGGGATGTGCTGCTTGTGGATTAAGAACTTTGCACAAAGCTAGATCCAGCTGTACCAGGCCTCATCAGCAGCATGTGAGCTCAGATCTGGCCTCATCAACACAGGCATGAGAGAGCAGAGAGAGAGTCAAGCCTATGTTGAGAGAGCTTTGGGGGTTTTCTCATAGGTGTCAGATTTATTTGAACAAAACAAGATATTCAAGAACATACGACTCCTCAATTCTATTCTAATTCCGGTTCCAATTCCTGAGTAGGAACCAAACAACCCCTAAAACTGTGCACAAATCTGAACTTGTATCACCAACTTCTACACAGATATTCATGAAAAGGAATGCCAAAAACAGGCTTAAGTTGGAGCACAAAGGATGCAACCAATAGCTTTCTTGCACTCCAAATATATACAATGGGATGCTCTTGGAAAGGATCCAACCAAATGCCAGCTTTTACCTAGTTCCTTATTCCACAAATGCTGGTACAGTCATTGAGAAAAATAGTTTTTCTTCTGGTTGACTTTCATGAACAAGTTGGCTTTGACAAAAGCATAAATATCACTTGCCTAAATATCACTTCAATGTGGTTGCTTCAAAGAATGTTAGCAGCAATAATTGAAAGATAATTTACGCAAAATCCTACAAGTGATCCCAGTTCGGCTGGAAAAAAAGGTATTTCACAAGGTTATTTCTCTTTGTCAAATACAGTTTTGCAAGGATTAGGCAAATCTTGTATGCTTCCTTGATAACAACAGCATAAATGCAATAAAAGGGGCCAAAACAGTAATAAGGCTCTCACATTGTGAGGTCCGGAAAGAGCCAAATATATGCAATCTTATCCCTACATTGCAAAGAGACTGTTTTCATAATTTAAACCCGCAACCTTTAAATTACAATTCAGAACATACCATTGTGCTTATACAAAAATGGAAAATTGATTGATATTCCCATCTGGTAACTTAACTACTTGTTCTCAAAAATTATTTCAGTTTTCTTCATCTCAGTCTACCGTTCTTACAATTGAATAAACTTCAAACTACTATTCAAGAAATGAGACATCTCAACATCTATAAATTGTTGCAAGTTAGGAGCTAATAAGAGCTTAGAAGATGCTCATTATAAAAGAGATACAGGAAGATCATGGTAGAATTACAAAGAAATCAACACACGTGATCTACACCTTTGGAACTAAAATAGTATATGCATACAATAAAGCATCATAAAAGCAAAGAATCCACATAGCCTACCAATGTAGTGGAAAAAAGGCACTGATTTGATTATGTTTTGTTTTGTCTTCATCAAGCTAAAGCATAAGATGAAAAGGTCGATTGGCTAAAGGTGGACAAGCGAGAATTTGAGAATTTCTGGAGTTAAGTTACTGTTCATTTCTTTTACAGGAAACTCAACCTTTATGTGCAGCTAAGGAAATGTGGAAAGTCATGGAACCTGCCAAATATGTATCTTGCCATGGGCAGAAAGTTTTGGGCAAGATTTTCCTGGAACTTTCTTTTTCCAATGAGAAGCAAGTTTCACAAGCAGACGTCAAGAGATGCAGCTTCCATAACTACAGTAAAGGAACAACTGGCAGTGTGCTCATTCACAGTATTTTCATTCTCCAGAGTAGTTTCCTCTTTTCTCTGATGGGTAACAAATGGGTAAGCTCCAAAAAGTAGTTGATGTCCTTCAATAGGTAAAATGATTTGAAACTCTTCTTCACAGGGTAATGCCAATATGTTCCCATATTTTTCAGACAGGCTTTTATCAAGAACATATTGTCTATGCCTGTCATGTACTCATTAATACCATTCAACAAAAAAAAGTACAAGATACATGACTAAAGAGTAATTTGTCACATGACTAAAGCATAATTTGTCACATTAGCAATTCACTGGCATAAGACGAATTATTTCCATTTGGCAATTAACTACTTTTTTTCTCAAAAATCATTTCAACTTTCCTCTCTCACTATCTGTCAATTTGAATAGAACATCAAAATGCTAATCAAGAACAAAGGAGGCACCTCAGCATCTATAAATTACTGCTCACTAAACCACAACTTTAAAATTTAGTCAGTCCTCTGCCCCCTCAAAAACACTATATAGTTTATCTCCCCCTCAATGCCCATAGTTTATCATCTACCTTAGATATCCCAAAGATGAATAGACGATCAACCCATTGAACAGGAGTCTTTTCTTGTCCAAGAACATTGGAGCACCTGGTGCTAAACAAATCCCACTGTCGATTTTGCACAGAAAGCATCTATTAAACATGATTTCCAGCTGTTTTGGAGAATATAAAAAATCAAGATCTACCCCATGCTGCTAAAATTCTTTTTAAAAAAATCCATTGCTGTTACATTACAGTCTTGAATAATGGGCATATGGAAAACTCTTACACTACAAAATGTCACATATCAGACATCACAGGAGTCACCTAATGGTTACAATCACTGCAGTCTGTTTTGGCTGTTCCATAACAGTTGCTCCACATTATATTCAGTGAAGGTAGTATTAAATGTAAATTTTAGCTCATTTTCATTAGAATTTAGGAACCAGAAAAAAATAGTTACCCAGCTACTGCATTCATGATTGACTATGGAGACAAAAAAAAAAAAAAAAATGTTTCCCTTACAGTTGTTAACTTCTGAGCCAGCAGCAAACATACAAGTGCCCGGAACCTCCATAAATAAAGACACATTTAGCAAAAATCTAAAAAATATATAAAACAGAAGAAAACAAAGAAAGATTACCCTTAGGCACCACTCAACTTATACATGAGGTGGTCCAACACCTATTAGCAAGTGAAGGCCCTGTTAAGTTGGAAAAACAGTTTTCTGCTTTCCATTTTCCATTTTTATTTTCCTTTTTCAGTTTTCCAATTTCATAGTCTTCCTGAAAAATGCATTTATTTGTTTCTACTAGAAACATACTCATTTTAACAAGTTGATGTTTATTAATAGCTATTTGTAAATTGTCAATCATCCGACATATGATAATAATCATCAATTGGTAAATTACTTGATAAATTTACTTAGTAAATTCATTTATGATAATAAGTAATCAAACTCATTTTATAATAGTTTAATTCATATTTATTGAAAGTCATAAAATGCCCTATGTATCTCATAATAGTAAATTATATACCAAATATGGCTCTTAGTTATAATCTATTGCATGAAATGATNAATATATTAATATTTTCATAATCAAACATTCTTAACATGTTTTATATTTTATGAGTTTTCCAAAATCTGGTTTAACTTTATTTTCCAATTTTATAGATGAAAAACAAACAAATTTGAACATATTTTCTGAACTTACTGTTTATCTAAAAAACAATTCGGGAAATAAGTCCCAATTTTTTACCTACTAATAGGCCCTAAATTTTCTCTGTTGTCGCTTAATCATTCATTTCGAACCAATACCTAGCTCATTCTATCAAAGGATGTCATTGACAAAGGAAAAAGTATGCATTCTAAACTTTCCATTGAATGAAAATTAAACCATGGAGAATGACATTTGTAGACAACCCTGCAGAAAAAGGACAGCCCAAAATGATGACTAACAAAGGAATGAACATGTCAAAACAAAAACATGGACTATAAACTGATGTCTGATATCCACTAAGAATCATGACAAACAAGTTGCTTACCCATTTCATGATCCTTCTTGACAGCTGCAGCCATACACAGAGCAGTGCCCATTGGACTTAATATGTCTATTGCAACAGCTGTATCTTCAGGGGAAGCAATTTCAACCCATCTTCGGACAACAGCCACATTCCGTGTCGCTACAGATATGTGCAAAGGTCTGTGACAGCGATACTGTTAGAGTTGAAGAGCAGTCCCGGTAAGATCTTCACAAGTAAAAAAGAAACATACTGTACTTGTAACATGCTATTAGCATTTGCATCAGCGAGATCTCAAAGTGTATTATAGCTCCTTTTCTCTTTTCTTCTTTCCTTTAGATTTCATTTGACTGGGGAGAGGAGCTAATTCCCTTTCTCTACTTGGTAAAAAGGAAAATTTAACAACTAATATCTGACAAGTGCCAAAGACTACATGCTATGAGAGCAGATTGGATCCTTTGAACTCACTTCCATCAGCTGCATAACCACCCAAGACTACAACCATCTATGAGTTTCTGGTTCCTTCACAGTCCCTATGAGAACATATTGTCATTCTTGAGTTGTAAATAGTGGTGTCATTGTGTCGAGGGCAAATCATCAGCAAACATTAGTGTTGTCGAGGCATTGCCACTGCATTGTAACAGCCATAATGCACGTCGCAGCCCAAATTTAAACCTATGGCCACTTCTGATTATGATTTCAACAAAATAGAGTAGGCTACTCCTGATCTTGCACCACATTTCCAATCAATTTCAAATATGCCTTACCAGCATCCTATCAATCCCTGTAAGTGGAGATTTATGACAAGATAGCACTTCATATCTCAGATCAATCACACCCCCAGCCAATATTTCCGGATACAACAATGTCAAAGTATTAGCGACATGTATCGCAATATATTGGATGAAAATTGCCACCATAAAGATTTCTAAGAAGCTATTCACAATACCGTTGATACATCTGATAAAGTCAATATATCGGCTGATATTTTTCTCTCTCATTTTGTTCTCCTCTCACCGCCAAGCCTCCACTTTTCTACTCCTCTTCTTTTATGTTCTTCTCTAGTAATATTTATAGCTCATTGCGGAGTTATTTATAAAATTAATTTTATTTTATGTACTTGTCATTTTGTTATGTGCTAGGCATGGATAAAAATATCATTAGTTGCAGTCATAATGATAACCAATATATCATACAATAAGTATCAGCATCAAATATGTCAAACAAAAAAATTAAAAATTGTAAGTTAATAAGACCGTATCAACTGATATATTGATTGTATCGACCGATACGAATATATATCGTAATATTATCACAATGTTGGAAAATATCGGTATCAAATGGCCTCAATACCAATACATATAGGCCGATACAATATTTCCATTAATGCTACCAAGTTATTATTCGTTATTATGGTATTAATTCCATGTAATAAAATTAACAAAAAACCCTTAAAGTTTTTAAAAAAATGTCTAATATGGTTACCTTTTGGTATATAACTTAATTTTAATATGATCTAATCCTAATAAATATCACCCCACATGGCCTCAGCAAACAATCACATTGATATTTTAATCCATGCAAACAAGTGTACTGGTATGACAAATATATGCTCTCCATCAAATCATTTTATGATGGAAAATAACATTTGAGTTCAGTGACTTAAGGTTACAACCTAGGTAATATTCAAATGCAATCCATTCTTAACAACAACAAAAAAAAAAAAGGGCTGAGCCAATCAGCATGAACTACAGATAGACATCGTATAAATAATAAATTCAATGCATTGTTAGGAATGAATATAAGGAGAATAATGAATCTGTGAACAGAAAAAAAAACCAAATATCACCGCCACAATAGCTTCCAACATTAGATACCAAAAAAGAAACTGGGATATATGAAGTGGACTGTGAAATTGTGAACTATGACCACCTTCTTGCACAGAAATCAGCTTCTGATCTGTGGAAGGTGAACCAGACTACATGTGGATAAGAATATGAAATATCAACAAAGCATTCAGTCCCACAAAGTGCGGTCATCAACATTAATCCACTACTGCCATTTTGCTCAGTTTAGTAGTTTACGGATCATAAACTTAACACAAAGTTAACATCATAGGTCACATAGAAAGAGATCATATCTCAAAAGAACAGAACTAGCTGATCTCATTGGGTTCATGGTTATTGTAGGAAAGTCTACTTCTCCACGGACAAGTAATTCAGATTGTAAAACTTGAAGAAGATGAGGAACGTGATGGTGGGATAAATGTTGCTACTATAAGGCCCAAATAAGGGCAATATTATGATAGTTCTACTACCCCAAACGAGCAAAGTTTTGTTACCAATAGTGATGATGCAGGGAGTGGAGGTAGTGATGGAGGTAGTAGTGATGTTCAGGGTCATGATAAGCTTGTATTGCCAATTACTGAATCAACTGGTCGTTTTCTCTCTCCATATTCTAGAGACCGTTCTTATACCACCCCACAAGATAAGGAGATAAACATTGAATAACCATAGGAGCCAGCACAAACTTATAGAAGAGGAAAAGACACCCAAGTAGCTACAGGTTCATCATCTCGAGAGATAATAGATAGTTTAGGTGGTTTTGAAATTTTCGAATCTCCTAGTGCCAATGCTAGTTCAAGTATACAAATCTATCCTCACTCCTAACCCTAGGATTTCTCAACTTACAAATACACGCATCCTCCTCCCTATTATTAGCATGGGTATCAGTATCCAAGATAGCAAGATTTTTATAGAACACCGTAGGCTTCAACTCATTTCCACCACAAAAATAGTCTAGCCAAGAACATTCACGGAGCACTACCAATAACAAGTTTGGCAATATAAATAGATATTTTTTTGATGACCAATGCTAATTCTAACAATGATATTATCCAAATTAATTATCCAATGATCAAAGCAATGAATACAATGGATATACTCCAATAGGAAGATAGACAAGGTATTGCACCACTTCAACTTCTATCAATATAATCGTATTTCACTTATCAATTATTATTTGCTGTTTTGCTAGTATTAATTTAATTGAATGTCAGATAAAATCATAAATCATCTTATTTTCTGCAGAGAGGATACAGACTGTACAGTTCGAAAATGGGTATGCTTATTTGCTAAATTGGCTATATTACGCAAAAGATACAATACTACAAGTATGTCAATTGCTTTTACTTTTTTAATAACTTGCATACATGTCATTTAGTAGTGATTGACTATTCATTCTCTTTATTTGATTTTATTTTTATTATTTTAATATTTGCTAGTGTATAGGTTAATATTAAAATGTAAATTCAATGAGTACAAATTACCTAAAATGATTAGAATATGCAAAATATAATTAAACTTGTTTAAATTTTAGTATTGGCCTTAATATTGAAATAGTTACCAAAAAAATATCATCTGATACAACCAATACTGATATATAGAGCCCAATAAGGCCAACACCGATATGACCATGAACGATACCAATGTCTGTCCATGGATATAATCCATCAATCAAGCACAGTAGCATAATACATATATGGCTAAAACCACATTTCAAAAACTTTGTAGGTAAGAAAAAATCATTTCTCCATTCTTCGGTGATATCCCACAAGAATTTTGAAGAATATGCTGCCTCTTCGGTTTGGAAACTTGAGGCTAACCTTTAGGAAAACAAAAAATCCTGAAAACTTGTTGAAGTCTTCCTGCTTTTCATCTGAAAAATAGAAAAGATTGCTTTCAACTAACTTGAATTGGATTTTGGAAAACACATTAAACATAAAAATTATGTTTTCAAGAATTTTTCATTGGTTATAAAAAAGCATATTCCACATTTTTTCAAATTTAGTTTATACCAATCGTTTGAATTTAGGTTACTGTTCAAGATTTTGTACACAAAATTATCTAAAACAAAAGTAGTGGGCAAAGATGACAAGAGTATTGATTCAACAACCAAGACAGCAAAAGTTTTGATTCAAAAACTAAAACAAAAATTTTGATTCAACAACTGATAACCTCAAAGAGCAAGAAACTCAAATTGAATAGAAGTGCAAGGCTTACCGATGATGAAAAAGGAAAGGCACCACTCTTGCTAGAGCAGGAGATAGCTTAAAATAGCTGCACCTCAATGGCAGCTATGACTAGTGGATATCACTTCTCTTTCCCTTGTTCATGCAAAGAGAAAAGCAAGGCCTCCCTTTGACAGTATAATTAGTTGTGGTTCTCAACCCCAAGTGTAGCAACCCAAAGAAAGGCACACTAGCAACCCGCAGTTGTGGTAAATGAATTTTGATTTTTCAATCATTACATAAATAAGTGCCCTCTGGGAATTGAACAAGCAAGAACCAGAGATCAAAGTTGCACTAATTTATCTATCTCATATAGGAAAACACAATGTGAGGGAGTGAAGTGTGCCTGAAAAATAATCAGTCAATGTCTAGGAGCTCTAGCCGGTAATATAATCTAAAAAAATTATTATTTTTGCATTATTAATTTTTTGAACAAATTGACCTATTACAAATTACAATGTTAATAACATAAATAATCGATGTAATCAAAAACAAAGTTTGTGATTAATTGCTGAGCTTGACTTAGACAATTATCAACCAAAGATAAAGCTACAAAAGAATTGGATCAACTTCACTTAGAACCTATTTATGAATTTGACAACTTAAAATCCTATTTGAGCACAACTCGTTAACTTCATGAGTTAAGTTCGAATAAATTGCACTCAATCTTCAATCGAGCTATCACAAATCAAGTAGATAGATCATTAAAATGAATATACCAATTAAAGTTGGTTTAGAACACAGTTAAACAACTCATAAATATACTTGACTATAAATACACTTGACTTAATATCTCAAGCTTCTTGATCACACTAGAACAAGCTCTGACAATAATTTCAAGCCTAGCTCACATGGAATAAATATTGACGGTATTCAAAATATAGGTCGATATATCTCAATATCAAGCCTCCCGATATCGATATTTCCCATTACCATCAATATATAATAGTATAAAGCCTCCAATATCAAGATTTTCCAACACCATGACAAATTCATGCTGTCATTGTATTGACAATATTTATGATAGATTGGCCAATATTGTACCCAATATATGGCCAATATATCGACCAATATTTTTTTGTTAGCTTAACATTCACCAAAATTTTTTTATCAATATGTCTAATACCAATACGTAATATTCCTATATGTTTGATACCAAACATAGTATTCCTATATATTTGATACTGTCATGGCCAAAACCAATACTAAAACCAATATTCATACATGCTAATTCTAAAGTAAATTTGTTTGATTGACAGCTCTAAGTAAATTTGCCGATCAATAAAAGTGTTGTTAACAACTAATAAACATTGACATGAGAAAATAAACATGTTTCTGTATTAAAAAAGGCACAATTCTAATAAAAAATAATGAACACCTTTTCATTGAAAACTGTAGAAATGGAGAAGTGGAAAAGGGAAAAACTTGAAAACAGAAAACAGTATATAATTTTCCATAGTAAAAAAGACGGTAACACTTCCAGCATGTTTCTCAATGCTTATGCAGATTATTTTTTTGAAGAAACTTATCTAATATCATCCATTATTTGATTTTAGCAAACAAAAACAAGGCCAAGATCCCATTAGATCCTTTCTAATTCACCATCCTTCCACTCATACAACCCTGTTTCTCAAATCTAAACTCCTCAAACCTCCTATGTTCAATGTCCTCAAATAACTTTTTATTCAGCCTACTAACTAGAAAACTAATCAACAAAGGCTACCAGAATCCTTCAGTTGGTAAGGAATTCCGGACTTCTGTTTTTCCAGATCAAGACAATTAGCCAGTGTTTCAGGCTAATTTCACCAGAGAGCAATTATCCCTAAACTGCTGAACAGTCCCCTATTTAATTGCTATCCCCAAATTCCCATCCCCTTGTCAGAAGTATCAGTATCCCTACAAAGACTGTCAACCACAACAATGAAATAAAAGGCATGCTAATTCACCCAGATATTACAGTAAGTCCCCACTAATATGATATTGTCATATCTTGAAAATAAACTTCATTAACTCCTCAGAACTGAAAGAAAAGATATGGTCTAAATATTCCTCAGCATTGATTTTGTCCACCCTTGCCTCAGCAATCCTAAAATCCTCGTTATTCTAGCCAATGAGCCCTAAGCTGAAGTGGTTCAAATCCAGGCCCCATGTGACATAAAAGTCCCCCACTCCCCCATTTATAACTTTCAAAACAAGGGACATTAAGGGACACCCAATTAGACAAAGTAATAACATATTTCATCCTTCTTCCCACCAAATAATTGTAAAGTTTGTAATGCCAAGAGCATTCCACTAACTCAGGAACTAAGCCCGTTCAAGCACATTGTCCTCACTTAGGCCAAGAAAAGGAAGAAGACTTGTTACTAGTAGAAAGCATATCATATCCAATAAAATTTAATGAATTTTTGTTCTTCACATCCAATGTGGCCAAGGTGTCACAATCTCCCCAACCAAAACCTTGCAATCGTTTTCAGGGTTTGATCCATTTCTAAGATTTTGACTTATGGTCTAATTATTAAGAATTTAAATTTACTTCAGAAGCTACGTTTAGAATAAGAGCACAGATTACCATTGCACTAGTCACTGTTTCCAGAATCAGAACTTAATTGAGTTGATGTTGGATTTATTCTCCTATGCAAGGACCTCATCCTACGTCAATTGATAGAAGAAAGCCTTGTCTCGGCCACCTATGACTTTGGAACACACTCGTCCCTCCCCCTGCACCCTTGATCTTTCTAGCCACAAACCCATCATCACCACCAATCTTAATACCACATAATATGAACCATAAAGTTCACCAAATAATATTGAAAGACAAACAAGCCACCACGTCCACCACCAACCAAACACTATGCTCCACCGATATTCCAATGAAATAGATCCTCAACTTGACACAGGAAAAATTGATCAAGCTCTGATCAACTTCTATTTCAATTAACAAACTCCACAATGAACCAAGGTTTTCATAATCCTAGTTTTCACGATCCTGCAATGACCATGGTTGAACTTAAACGACACAAAAAAAGCATAAGGACAAAAAAGAAAAGTGGCAACAAAATAAAGCTATACTTTCACGGGCGATGATGGTGTAAAAAATCAAATACAAAAAACAAAATAACAATAATAATAATCCAAGAGGCTACAAAAAAAAGGCTAGAGGGGTGGTTACTTTCACTAATGATGATGGTGCAGAAAATCAAATTATGAGAGCCCTAAAGTAATCAGGAGATAAGAAGGAAAGGGAACTGTGAACATATTTTTCACTGTTCCCCATACATGTAAAGTGCAATACCTGTCTAGACCATTTTGAGCTATCAATTTCTCCCATTCAAGTTTGTAGTTGAACTTCTAAAAGGTGGTTAAGAATGATGCAATGTGTCCTCATTCCTCAGTGCTTAGCATTATCTGCCTCCTTGTAGACACGCCCAAAACCTAAGACCGAGAGATCCAAGCTATCATTAAAGTGAAGGCCCAATGCATTATTTGTATTATTCATTGTATTTGTCCTAGGGAGATTAGGAAAAATATATATGTAGAGCCCATTGTAATCTGTTTGTTTTGGTTTTGAATTTGTATGCTGTTGGTTTTACGCTTATCCTAGGTGTGAGGACCTCATCCTCCATCACTGGCCCTACCCTATTCTACCCCCACCACATCCCCTTACATCTCACTACAAAAATAAACATTCAAATATCACCTAACCCAACGAGAGTAAACATTTTACTACCACATAAACCAAACATCACCACCTCAGACCACTGATTACCATCGTATGCCATAAATAGAACCAAAACCTAGAGATCCAACAAAGGACACAACAATTTAGACAAAAATATTTTAACTATATATTTATTTACTCACTGAAATGCAATAATATAAAAAGAGGGGGTAACTTAATTTTTAATGCTATATTTCTATAGTGCATCTCAAATCCATACTAAATAGGAAATACTAATTTATTGTAATAGTAAACTGACTTTTTCTAAATATATCTCCTAATGTAGTATATAACTTCCCAATCATGACATATTTCTGAAAAGTAATATTTCAGTTTTTCATCAAAAATGATTTTAAAAGATCCCAACTAATTATATTTCCTCATAAGACAAAACATTACATTTTAATGAGTCATACAACATTGAGGGAAGTCCATAAATACATCATATTGTTAAGTTTATTAGATAACCACCGTTATTTGTATGTTGAATTCATTCAGCAGTAGCTAAAATTGGGTGGAAAACATTCCAAACATCATTATAGTTCTTGAATGCCTTCGTGTCGGATACACATGCTAGACATGCTATTGAAAAGTCCATCTGGGTAAAGGCTGGACAGAGGCTTCTCAAACTGCCGGCTCTAGGGAAGGCCAAATGTACTTAGTCTTTTCTTGATATTATAGAGAGAGTATTTAAATGGTTCAAAATCTTGTTGACATCACAGTGGAATAAGATAATGTTATTGTAGTGCCAGGACTCTCCCTCTCAATGTGTCAACCCATATCCATACCAAAAATGCAGGCAATGTATTTTCTTAGAGATGTTCCCAATAAGATGAATACTCATCCTACGCAGGTAGAGTGAGCGTTGTATCTATTACTTTAAAGTGCAAAATAGTACGTTTACTCACCATCTCCCACCCAAAAATATTAAAACTACCGAAAGGTACCAAGATATTCGATAAAGGTTATCCAAATATTATCAATCCTAGATACATGTTATAGCTACTGGGTTATGATGAGAGAAAAAACATGTCAAAATGTGGACATAAAAAAGGAAGTTATCCTTCACTTGTTGAAACTTGAAGCCATCACAAAGTGAATGCCAGCTAATTTACGTATCTGAAAGCAAATATTCAAAACCAAGGGCTCGACAAAAACATCTATGTAGACAGAACAGAAAACAAAAGGAAATAATTCTTCATTTCTTCTTCCTCTTCTTCAGTTCCTAAATTTCGTTTTTTGCTGAATTTACAAATACCTATACCCCATTTCACCCGCTCAACCCAATCTCCTTCCTCCCACTGCTCCAGACACGTGTGCCACATACTAAGACAATTTGTTCCCTCACTTTCCATCCCAATACAAGTCTACCTGCAGTTAAATTTAGAAGCCTAAAATACTTATGCAATTAGAGAACTACCTGGAATACAGATATTACACCTACCTCCCAGACAAATGGCATTTTTCCATATATTTCCGGACAAATAAAAAAGTTAATGGACAGAATCTTATGCACTTACGTCATGTCCTTTGCATTCACAGTAGCCATAGATTTGCAACCCCCATTTTCCATTATGACAATAGCACAATCAGTATATTTCTTGGCCACAGCTGTATGCAATACAGATTCACCTTCACCATCAATGGAATTAGGATCAGCACCAGCCAATAGTAACTCCTGTTACCCATAAAAAATAATAACAAAAAAATAAGAAGCATGATGGAGAGAAGCAAAATCAAGGACCACAAATCATTAACCGAAAAATATCATAATATCAACAAAAACATACGCGCATGCAATCAGGTTGGCCATGGTGGGCACAAACATGGGCAACAGATGGCCCAAAACCTTCCCTCAATCTAGATCGGACATTGGCACCTCTTCTTATGAGGGCACGGACACACTCCAAGGATCCAGCTGCCAGTGCAAACACTAGTGGAGGGTCCTCATCTTTATCAAGAATATCCACATTTGCTTCTTTGTACTCCAAAATAGCTTCAACAAGGGCAGCACTGCCCCTTCTACAAGCAAGGTGGAGAGCTGTCTGACCATCACTGTTCTGAGCTTCCAAGAGAGAATGAACCACACCACCGCCATTTGTTGATGCAGCCTGGGCAAGCAAGTCTCTACACAAAAGAGAAAAAGCAAATAATCAGAGAGAGAGACAGCAACATAAAATACAGCAGCACACTAACCTTACACCATTCACATCTCCTTCTGATACTAGTCGATGTAGATGACTGGGGTAATGATGGAAGACCTGCAAAACCGATGTTGGAGATGGCTCCACCATGTTTATTGCAGGACATATAGCCAAGTCACTGCACATTAAGCAGAAATCAGGTATATAACATAAAAACCAAATCAAAAAGATGAAGAAAATAGGCTATACAGCTCACAAATGCACATCTGCGCATATAGTTACAATGACAGATGATGAAATGACAGAGCAATACAAAGCATAAACATGAAGCCAAGAATTTGTGGACGGGTCACACTAAAAATTTTAAACTTCTTACTTATCAGGGCTTGCAGGAGGGCTCCGAGGTAATTCTTGCAAATGCCGGAGAAAAATTGCTAACATATCACCGAAAGTTGGCCGCTTAGAAGCCTTAAACTGTAGACACTCACCAATCATCTTCCACAAATCCCTTGGAATTCCAACACCAACCACACTAGCATATTGTGGAGGCAATCTTCGAGCCTTGACCACAGATCGGTAAATTTCCTCAGCATTCAGACCAGCCCAACTGCAACCAAAAACTAAGCATATATTAAGCATCATATTCATCAACAAGAAACAAGCTGAGAAATACGAGTTAAAACAAAAGCAGGATACATACGGGATGGAACCAGTGCACATTTCTACTAAGGTACAACCAAAACTCCAGGCATCTGACTCTGCCGATATGCCAATAGCATCATCCCAAAACAGATTCAATGATTTTTTAACAGGTTCCCATGCCTCTGGAGCAGTATAATGTGGACTAAGCATTGTGCAATCCATACATGAATGGATTCTTGAAGTATCACAATCTGCTTGAGCTTTTCTGCAGGCAGGCTTCTTTAGGATTGCAGGAAGTCCATAATCAGAAACCACAGCTCGGCCACTTGCATCTAGAAGAAGGTTGGATGGTTTCAAATTCATGCAAACAACACCTGCTGCATGGAGTTCAGTCACCCCCCGTGCAACATCTGCTCCATATCTGACTCATAGGGCAGTGAAAAGATCAGAAGAAGATCTACACTCTCAGCATCCATAGTTTACAAACAATATTCATCCATGATCTACAAATATAATATAACTGTCTCACTTAGAAAAAGCAGCATAGATGATTGATTGATGTAAATAACTAAGCTCTTAAAAAATGCAACTATCTAAGCTCTTCACAAATGCTTGATATTCTTCTGCGTAGAAATAATGAGCCCTTTAGAGTTTTAGCCTTTGCAGTAATCAAATATAAAATTCAGCAGTACTCACCATGAAGAGAAGCAAAGGCTGAAGTTGAAAAATTATGATAGATCAATTTCTACCAGTTGAATAGCAAAAATCTTCAGTTCAAGTCTTCCCATAAATCAGTGGACAACCCAGCAAGGTCTAGTTTCAACAAAATCAGCTTCAAATATGAATTTTTTTTTTTTCACACATAAATGCCTCAAAGTTAAGGTAGTTTTTACATAACTTACACTAGGTTTGATTTTTCAATTTTACCACCATAAGTCTAGAGAGGTTACCTACCATAACAATAAGGTTTCCTCCAAATAATCATGGTTTCACAGAAAAACCATCATTCCAATACACAGAAACAACTCATTGCAATATAGCAGTAACCACTCATGCCCCATTATGTGGGTGGGAGCCATGTGCATCAGGCCTCTCTTTTAGCCACCATAAGGATGATTTTGTTATCATTATATCACCCAAATTTTCTTTTTTGTTCTACCTTTCAATCAAAGAGCCAAATTGCCCAGCATGTTAGCCAAAAGTGCTCTATATACACTGCATTAACATTAAACAAGGTAAATTTGAAAATTTTTGAACCTTGGATTTACAATCAAGTCAATATCCATACAGATAATCCCTTTCGATTTAAGACCAAAATATTGAAATATCGAAATTACCATGCATACCATAAATTTAAGGGAAAGCGAATCAAAAAGAGGTTAAAGTGAGATACAAGCATATTTTGAGAACCACTTCAAATTCGAGCCACAAAGGACTACATAGGAAGTCAACTACTTATAAAGGAGTTTCATGGAGCATTGAAAAAAAAAAAAAAAGACAGAAGCTGCATAGTGCGTTTACTAATCTGGAGAAGGTATATGATGAAGTGACAAAAGAAATCCTCGGTGGAATTCTGAAGCCAAAAAAACGAGTTTCCATTGGATAGATCCATGTAATAGAACATGTGTGATGCATTAGTTACTTGAGTACTGCCATTAGGCACACCCAAGATCTATGTATAGTGCATGACATTAGCATTTAAGACAAGGGAAGGCGTTAATTTTAAGTTAGAAGTTTGGAGGGAGGTATCAGAAGCAGAATATTTAAGAATTAATAAAAACCAATATCAAATACATGAAATGCGAGTTTGGTTCAATTAGTATTAGAATATACAGTGTCAGATTATTATTCATCATCGTTCAGACAAATTGGCTACAACAGAACTGTGATAAAATCATTGCAGACCAGTTTATTCAGTTGATTCAAGATACTGTTTTTGTCCAACTGTTCTATTGGCCATATGATCAACTCAGATCAGCAAATGATATGATGAGCATGGAACATGTGAGTTATATCATCAGAGTAAAAAACTGGTTTGGAATGATTAAATTCAGATCAAAATCAAATTGTGATCTAGCCACTGCCATAACCCAAGTTACTAATGATGATATATCAATTCAGTTATATTCCCATTTGATCTATTGATGATCATTGTTGTTTGTTATATGGAGATCAACACCGCAAAGACCACATGATAATATAACCAAGGAAGAAAGGCTGCTGTCATATTCTTCCTCTATCACTGCAAGTAAAGTATACAACATATATACACAGACCAGATTGTGTTGTACATCAGATCAGTTCAGCAATCAGCAAATGCTTAAACCTTTATAGAATCTTCTCTACCCCTGAGTTATCAATCTAGTCGGTGATCCAAGGTAGCGGCAGAATCAAGATATGATTGGCTGATTACAAAAGCCTCGGATCCAAATCAGAAGAAGCACAGTATGAGCCTTCTCTTATTTCAGATTTTAGTACAAATGTATTTGTAGTTTTGTTCCGATTTTGCATCTATTGTAAGGCTAAGATTAGACTAGTTGATTTCTTATCCAACGGTTGTAATCTAATCACAACTACCATATAAGTAGTTAATTGTTCATAATAATTCTTAAGTTCCTGACTATAATAAACACACAGCTCAACATGAGCATTAATTTTGTGTGCCATATGTATGTTCTTCCATGTTCTTCATCAAGTTCAACAAAACAGAATTTATTGTGCTCCATGGTTTATGCATTTCATGGACAGGGAACTTCAACATCTAATTCAGTTTCAGATTATTCAAAAACTCAAACTCAAGAGACCGAGCCACATTAGACTCACATTAAGCTTCTGCATTTCACATGTAGGATGAACCCGAAATTCTAACATAGTATCAGAGGAATACATTATAAAATTCACATTAATGGCTTGTTTTCATACAATTCTTCATTTCCAGATTTCTGGAATTTTCAAATCAAAAGAATAACTTGTGAGGTTCATTCTACAGGATCCATATTCAATCATGTTTAAATTGGAACTTTTGAAGAGATGACATGTCTCATTTGATATTGAAGAAGTCACTGTACTTCAGATTAATTCCCAAGCAAGAGTCTTTGTGATTTACACAAGCCATCATGCTTCCAACACAAGCAACCAAAGAGTGTTGTCCTGGTTCAAAACAAGCAACCGAAGAGTGTTGTCTTATATTTCACCTTTTTTTTCCTGAATCTGATTTGATTCAAGAATAATTAAAGCACAAACCACATGATCTTTTGATCACCTTCATCTTCATACAGACAAAATGTCTCATTTTTATCAAGAACTGAATTTCAGCTGATGGAATTCAGATTCCATTAGAAGACTTTGTACTTCATTTCTTAGACCAAATTGTGCTTCTTCTACAGGTGTTGTCCTAAGTTTCTACTTTTGTTCTTAATTGAGTTCAATTTCTAATCTTAACAATCCATTGCAATTGTTTTCTGTATTTTCTGTTTCAGATTTGCAGTTACTTATTTCATTCTTACTGCAATTTCATTTTCAAGTTGATTACCAAAATCAAAAAACATGTTACTTCTTTCAATTCAGTTTACTCCATTTCAGTTTTTATTTGTTCAATTCCAGTTTTTGATTGGTGTTGTTTCTATTCTTCATGTCAAACAATACAAAAATGATTCTAGTCTTGCTTCATGTTTCAATTTCAGTTTACTGTCATGTTCATAACCAAAATTCTAAAAATAATGTCCAATTCTAGTCGATTTTCAATCCCTGTTTATAAACCAGAATGGTTTTCAGCTTACCATCACAAGGTTCCTTCAGGAACTTGACTGACAGATTCACTTTCTTTTCAAAAACCCCAACTGATTGATTCTTATCTCAATTCTTTACCTTGGCAAGATGGAAGTAAAAGATTCTTCACTTTCAATCTTGAGGGGAGATAGTGGAATATATGGTGCCAGATTATCATTCCTCATAGGTCAGACAAATTGTCTACAGTAGCTCTGTGCCAAATTATCACAGATCAGTTTATTTAGTAGATTCAAGCAACTGTTTTTGACCTAGTATTCTACTGACCATAAGATCAATTCAGATCAGTGAATTATATGATGAGCCATGGAGAATGTGACTTATATTATCACGTGTACAAAAAGAGGTTTGGAATGATTAAATTCAGATCCAGATCAAATTTTGATCTAGCTAATTCCGCAACCCAAGTTACTGATGTTGATATATCAGTTCAGTTGCATCAGTTCAGTAATATTCCAGTTTGATCTATTGATGATCATTGCTATACATACACTTCTACTATATTGAGATCATCACAGCAAAGATTACATGATTATATAAGCAACAACGGCATGAAGGTTGCTGTCATATTCTTCCTCTGTCACTGCAAGTACATTGCAGCATATATATACACAGACAATATTCTGTTATACCTCAGATCAGGTCAGCATCCAGAAAATGCTTATACCATAGTAGAATCTTCTCTACACCTGAGTTATCAACCTACTTGGTGATCCAAGATAGCTGCACAGCCAAGATATGATTGGCATCCAAATCAGAAGAAGCACAATGTGTGTTTTTTCAGGCTTCAGATTATAGTACAAATGTATTTCCAGTTCTGCTACAATTTTGTGCATCTATTGTAAAGCTATAATTACCCTAGTTGATTTCTTATCTGATGGTTGCAATCAAATCACAACTACTATATAAGTAGTTGAATTTTCATTGTATTTCTTAAGTTCCTCATTATAATAAACAAACAGCTTGACATGAGCATTAATTTCGTGATGCCTTGTTTCTGTTCTTCATCAGTGTTCTACAGAACAGAATCTCTTGTGCACCATGGCTTATTCACTTCATGGACAAGGACTCCACCATCAATTTCAATTTCTGATAGTTCAGAAACTCATCTCAAGAGACCAAGCCACAACACTCTCACATTACCTTCCGCATTTCAGATTCAGGAGGTACCCCAAACACTAACAAGTAGATGGTTGGATGATGAAAGTTAAGGTTAAGCATTAAAACCTAACAGAGAAGAAATGTTTCAAATATCTAGGGCCAATGGTACAAAACAATGGAGTGACGGTTATTTCTCATCAAATCAAAATGAGTTGAATGAAGGAGAATGCCTTATGAATCTTAAAGAACTAAAAATAACGCTTAAAAGAAAATAGTATTACATAAATATTAGACCAATTATGTTGTACAGAACAGATTGTTGGGAAATAAGATACCAACATACCAAAAAAATGGTTGTAGCAAAAAAGAATATATCATGATAAATATGTTGTCATAAAATGAAGGATATGATTCACAATAATATCACAGAAGCTGAAATAATGCCAAGCCAAAAAATGTGTGAAATGCATATGAGGTGACTGGGTCATGTGAAGGAAAGACAAACTAGTGCACCTTTATAGAGATGTGAAAGGATGAAAGAGTCTCGTTATAAAAGAGATAGAGAAAGACTAAAAAATGTTTGAAGAAAATCATAAAGTATGGCATTCATGGAATGAAATGTCATCAAATATGCAAAATATTGACCAATATAAATCAGTATTGGGCCCTCCGATACTAATATTTTCCTATACAATGACAAAAATCAGAATATATTTCTGTATCGGTGATATATCAAAATATTTCTACCAAGTTCCAATTCAAAAAAAAAATGTTACAGCCGATATGTCCAATGCTGATACCTATTGTCTAATATGATGACAAAGACGTGACACACTGATATTTTTATCCATGATGGCATTAATATATGGAACTGGCAGAACGAAAGCTCACCACATAGCTAAATGGCATAGAACTCACATGGCCGAACACACTTAGTGGGATTATGGGAAGGGCTTTGTTTGGTTTGGTTTATACCATCTTTGTATACAAATACAATGGGTCTTGTTGCATGTGTGATTCAAATAATGGGTATTTATCCATTTGAAAATTTTTGATGAAAGAGGCACTGAAGTGGCATATTGAAAACAAAAATCAACTTCAAGGCTGTCAACGGACTAATAATAACTTAGCATGGCCTTGTAACAACACCCTAATGTTTATAGTGGTCGTGTAGAAAAAACCTTCAAGAATTGAGATCACATAATTATGATGTCACTTTACTTTTTTGTCCTCATTTCGACCACCCCTTTTTGAATTCTGAACTTCCAAGCACACTATTCTTTATTCAAATCTCAGTATAAGGAAAGAAAAATCCTCTCCAAATAAATCTTCTCCAAATCTTGAAAGCAAATTCATATAATCATCCAACAAGAAGCATAAAGCCAAAAGTCGAATTGCAAAGCAAAGAAAGTTTTTATCAACCTATGGGACACTTTGCAGAACTATACATTATATTATTTTGAGAAAGAGCATACAACAGTTTAGATCAAAAAGACTATAATCTGCTTTTAATCATATGCTTACGCAATAATGAAGAGTATAGCAATGGCAAAAACAATGTAGCCTTTATAGTCCTGCCTAAATGGCAATACACCAATGATGACCATCTAAAAGTCCAACATCCAACAAAAGAATGCATTCAGGGACAGTGATATGTTCTGCAGTAGAATTGGAAACCGAAATAGCAATGATACATATCTACCCTTTTCCTTTTTCTTTTCGTTTAAAACTAATGATAAATTACAGGTATATTGTCCACTAGTTATTCAAGCCCCAAACATGCATTCAGTATTAATGTACTAAATGTCTAATTAGATTGTTCAAGATCCTACCAAAAACTGAAAATGTCATCCAGTCTAACTGGCATAGGGATATGAATCCTTGTTAAGATCGGAATCCAAATACAATTATCAAGTAGAAGTTTTGTAGTTGTCAAAAACATTACCAACTAACTTCAAAGATATCCGTGGAATAAGGATCTCGTTTCATGATCCATTAAAAGGCTCCATCCCTTTCTGTTCACAAAGCACAAATCTTAAAATAACCACAATTGTGCAAATGAACCTTAATCTACATCTAAGGTTTATGATTCACACTGTGTCATTGACAGAAATAGAAGATTTCATTAATCAACATTAAGTCATAAGATAATCAAACAAAAATCTGAACAACGATCACCGAATCAACCCCTAATTCAACCAAAGCAAACCCATAGCATGTTCCACGGACACCGAAGAAAATACCAAGATGGATCTAAAGCTCAAATGATGTCAAGACTCAAGAAAATTCTCCCAAGAATAAAAAAACCCTAATCTGGCGTTCAGCAAGCTCACATAGCCACCTACAACCCTAATGTTGCTTGAAGTCCTAACAACAATGTTGCCATTATTGAAGAATAATAACTACATCTTTGCCCCACCACTCGAGCATCCACTGAGCCCTAGTCAAGCGTCTGTTTCTGCCAAAATGTCACTCAAGTACAAATCGTGCTGACAGTTATCCACCAGGATTCTGCTAACTGGCACCTATTGCCCATGCCCCGGAGCCTCTCCTTGGTCATCCTATTCCTTGAAAGTGTGGGGCTTTCATCAAAATGACATGCTGTCAATTATGTTATGGCCAGGATGACTCCTCACATTCAGATTGAGGGAAGCTATTGGTATTATCAAGGGACAATCCATTTAGAGAAAATTTAATAGCTGAAACCTTAAAAAGGGATGAGATTTTTAAGGGTTGCTGCGATTTTAAGAAACTTTAGGGTAAGTAAGGTAGAGGTGTTGAAACGTAAAAATAAGCTGAAGTTTTACGAGGTCTACTGAGATTCTCAGAGCAAGTAAACATTTGCTGAAATTTGAAGATGTGCTGAAAATGAAATATATAAGGAGCTAAATTTTGAAGCATTACTAAACAAATTAGACTACCCCATTCTCACTGGCTTCATGTGACAAGTGTGAATACGACACACTCAAAATGCGAAGAGAATGCTTCATGGTTGCATTAGCTTGAATACGGACACACTAAAAAATCTATCGCAGAATCAAATTACTTTCCAAGGCAATTTCAGTTCAAGCCACCTGAAAAAGCTAAGGATCAGCAAGACAAAATTTATTGGTAACAAAATGAAAGTAATATAGTTCTCACTGCAATGAATTGACAACCTGAGTATTTGCTCAAGTGTTAATCGCCCCTCATTGCGTTGCATCTCCAAGAGAACGGACCCATAACACCTATCCATCACAAGACAAAGACTGACCTTATCCAGCCTGGTAACCCCATGAAAAGTACACACATTCCTACACCACATCGCTGCACGCCGCAAATTCTCCAGCTGGCTCTGCACCCACTCCACATCCGTTTCCTCCCCCATCGCCACCTTCCGCACCGCCACCTTGTGCTTGCACCGCCCAAGCCTCGATACAGTAGCCGCCCACATTTCAACACCCGCCCTTCTTCCCTCCCCAATCCGCCGCACCAACTTCAAGTCCCCATGCCCCGCCAGCTCAATCACGGACGCACCACCGAATCCGCTACAATTCGAAGCGTTCGAAGCGCGGCTGCATCGCCTTTGCTGCTCGTCGTAATCGACCTCGAAATCGTCATCCTCCTCGTTGTCGCTGACATCATTGTCTGAATTGGAGCGTATGAGGGCTACGATCGCAAAGTTTTTTCGGAGGGAGTGGACAGAGTTGCCGACGACAGAGACGTGGCGGCAGCGCGGGCACGAGAGCGTGTTGTCGAGCGACGCGGAGAACATTCTGGAGAGGCACTCCTTGCAGAAGCCATGGCCGCAATGGAGCAGAAGCGGAATCCTCTCCTCTTCGTTGTAACGTGTTTGGCACACTGAACAACACGGCTCCTTCATTTTCCCTCTCCCTTAATCACTGAATTGCTGTGATTGATAGATTGAAGCTGACAACTTGCAGAGAGGCATGAGTTTGAGATCTAGAGAAAGCAAATTGCGGTGAAAGGTGAGAGAAAATGCAGATCCAGAGCGGAACTGAGATAGCACGAATTTTTGGCTGATACTCGTAAGTTTTCCTTTAAATGCTCGAGCAGAAAGAAATGGCAGGAAATAATTTCGATCGAGAGAGGAGGATCCTCCACCCCGTTCCTAAACGAGCCCGTACCTTTATGTCATCCAATAATATGATTAACATTGTACAAAAATTTACTCAAAGTAAAAATATTTTTTAAATAATGCATGATAGACTTATGCATCAATATAAACAAGATTTCAGGACATGATACACGGTTAAAAATGCGCTCTTGGCTAATTTCAGGAAATCCAATGTCTAAAGAAATATTCATGTACCGACACTAATATAATATATCTTGATATGATTTTAGGACAAAATTTAGTGCTGTTTTCAACACAAAGGGATCACATAAAGAAAGAAAGGAAAAATGAGAGAGGAAAAAGATTTTTCGACATCTGATTAAAATTTGATTTGACTCT
>JAODPA010067071.1:0-10698 GCA_025585075.1 Nepenthes mirabilis
AATTTGTTAAATTATAATTGATGTGTCATAGATGCAAACTTCGAATGTGTTTGGGTTGAACTATTTGTCAGATTTCAATCACCGTTCACTAAGTTTAGTATAGAGCCTTCTGAGGACAAGAATGTGAAATGCAAAGGATACAAGGACGGATGCTTGGGGTGTGTTTGGGAATGTAGGTGTATTCTTGGAGAGAGTAGCTTGGTTTGAAGTTGCTTGTACAAAGTAGTTTCCTCTTGATACTTAGTTTGCAAGGGACCAACTGTAGAGAGGACAAGAAAAATGTTGGAAAACTTGAGAGCGTAGGGAGCTTCTGTTGGCTTTAGCTTGCCAGAGGCCATTTAGTAGGCGAAAGAGAGCGTGCCTGTGGAGTGAGTTTCCATGGCCTTTTATTGACATGGTCCTCCACAACCTTTTTTACGTAGCGAGTTGGGATGTTCACCTTCTGTGGGGATCGTTGCCTTCCCTACATAGATACGGGTGCCATTCTTGGCTGCAATGGTCAAGAAGGTGGATCCCTTTTCTTTTGTGAAAGATAATCGTTCTGGTTCCTTTTATGGATTGTGCACCGATTTGTGTGCCTTCCTCCCGTGATGCGCTCTGATTCTGGAAGGTTGTCGTTACAATGGAATTGCCTTTCTTGGAGTCATGGAAAATCAGGGCAGGCGACCGTTGAGGTGTGCATGGGCTAATTTTGACTTGGGCCGTATTTATTCTAGGTCACTGTCGGCCTACTCATCGTCTTTTTGGTCAATGGCAACATTAACCATCTTGGGTGCAACTGGGCCATTATTAGTCTTGTACCACTTGCTTCTTTTGGGCCAGCTCACTATTAGTGTCCCCATCACTGGTCCCCCATATTGCTAGCCTAGGACTCTGACCTCCGACATATTCACAATGGGATGTGTCTAGACTTGTGGCTTGTAAAGAGGATATTTAATGAGAAGACTTGTAGTTGCTTGAGTTTGGTGGATGGAGCAGAAAAGAACGTTGACCGGATTCATTGACCGTAATGTTAGTATTTGGAGAATTGAGTCGGAATGAGTGTTGACTGAATTCGTTGACTGCAACATCAGAATCTGAGAAATTGAGCCGGAAAGAGTGAGTTGACCGAATTCAGTGGCTGCAACGTGATAATCCGGAGAACTGAGCTAAAAGCAATGTTGACCAGATTTGTTGACCGCTATGAGATAATCCAGAGAACTGAGCTGAAGAGGATGTTGATTGAATTTATTGACCACAACATGATAATATGGAAAATTGAGCTGAAAGTGATGTTGACCGGATTTGTTGACCGTAACGTTGGAATCTGAAGAATGGTGTAGGTTGAGAATGACACCGGGCAATCGAAGGGTTGCAGAGTCGTTTTTGCCTCTGAGTAACCCGTTACACTCTGCCACGTGTCGTTATACAGTGAGTTTGCAATTCTTGTAATTAATTCCCTAGAGGATTCAATTTGAAAGTGTCCTATTCAGAGGATTCAATTTGAAAGTGCCCTATTCAGAATCAACGCGGGTTCATTATGATTGCTGCGCCTTTTCGATGCGCCGTTTCAGATCGGCTGTAGTGGGCTTATATAAACCATGTACCAGTTCAAATCTTCCACACTTTTCTTCCAAAAAAAGATTCTAAGTCTTCGTCTCTCTTCCCGCTTCTAATCTCATGGCTCCTTCTGTTTCTAAAATTAGCCTAGTTATTTCCACCGGTGAGGTGAAAGAATTGTACATCGAGTTCAACATCCTATTGCTTTTTGTGTTCTTGATACCCAGGGAGTAGGATAGAACCTGCTCTCCATTTGCCGGCCACATTACTATGTACGAGACTCACTTGAGGAGTGTACTTCGCTTCCCTATCCTAGAGAAGCTACTCCTCATTTTTACGGCTTTTGGTGTTCCTATCACACAGATTCATACGAATGCCGTGCGATATCTTTGTTTGCTGTGTATATTCTTCCGTCACCATTCAGGGCTGCTGATGGTGGAGGCTGTCAGGGTGATTTTCGGTTTACCCAAAGTGGGGACTCGATTTCCTTGTCTCCACGGGCGCTGCACATTAGCATTGTGATTGATGAGTCGATTAAGAATTGGATGGATCGGTTCTTTTTCGTTCATGTTACTAACAGTTGGCCCTTATCCTGGGACTAGGGCAAGGTCCCTGATACTTTCTCTGGGTAGCCTTTTGAGAAAGTGGTGGAGTTAGTGGAGCCACTATTGTAGTTGGTGAATGAGCATCTCTTTAAGTTCAGAAGGGATCATCTGGTTTCCAGGGATGAGGCCAGGAGAGCTCGTTGGGGTCCTCCTTCACCTGTTCAGAAGATCAGACCTCCACCGCCAGCGATGTCGTAATGCAAGGGGAAGGCTGTTGCTCTCACTATCGACGAGGCTGATGCTCTCGGGATTGGTGATGCTCCTAGCAGCCCTAGGAAGAAGAGAGTTGTGCTACCCAAGCCGGCTTCCTCGTCATCTACTGAGCCGGATTACTGCATGGCTGGCGATTGGCTAGCATTAGCGAGCGCTCTGGTGTTGAGGATTCTTCGGCCGATTTTGAAGCTATCGAGAGAGCCACCACTGGAGGCATTGGTGCTGAGCTATCGCTTCCGGGCGACTTGGTGGTGCAAGCTGTGTCAGTGGAATTGTTGATCGAAGCCACCGGATTGGAGGAGCCAACTGCCGAGTTGCATGCTCACCCGGTGGAGCTAGCTGCTAGAGTGGCTGAAGTTATCGCAGAGCTAGCTTAGAAAGTCGTCACTTCAAGCCTCCTGGACGTCTTGCCGCCGGAGCCCGCCGGCGAAGTCACTACAAAGCGGGCTCAGGAGGAGGTTGCTCCAAGTTCCCCACCAGCGGGTTCTGAGTCACGAGGCTGATTGGGAAGGAAGAAACAAAAAGTCTTCCTGATAACTTTTCAAAGTTCTCCCTTTCTTCTTCCTTTGCCGTTGTTTCCTAACTACTTTGATTTCTTGCAGGAGGACAAGATATTGGGTGCAGTGCTGAAGGAGCTACACTAGTGGGATGCGGTCATTGGAGATCGGGAGGAAGAGATTCTCTAGCCAGAGGAGCAAACGAGCTAGCTGAGCTCCCTAGTTCAATAGCATCGTGCGGAGAAGGATGCATTCTAGTTGGAGCTATTAGAGCTTAGGGCGCAGTCAATGGGGCTGGAAGAGAGGGCTGCTCGGGCGAAGAGGCTCATAGGTGAGCTTCGGGTTAAGATAGTCATGCTTGAGAACGAGCTGTCCACCTATCTGTGTCCTTAGGAGGTCACTCAGGCGCTGTGTGCCAGGCTCTGGGAAGGCATCAATATTTGCTGCCAGATTGTCAAGGTGGTGGATCAAAACTTTCCTACTGGCGTCCTTGACCCTATGAATCGTGGTGCCCAACGGCGTGAGACCTGGTTGACTTCACTCGGGGTGTACAAGGGCCTCTCCCGCGTCCTCTTGGGAGCTCTGCACCTTAGTTGGGATTTCTTGTACTCTTTGTACTTCATTGTACTTGTAAATGAAGTATTATTAATAAAACATCGATTTTGATGATGTGTCGAATTCCCTGATTTTACATGGCTTTCTTTTTAGTCATTTTTTCTTTGCATCGGTCGGTCAACTTTTTGTACTTCGTGTGGATGGCTAGTCGTCTCGTAACATTAATCGTCATAATCTGACTACTCAGAGGCACGTGTTGTGCTTTCAGATGGACCTAAGTCATCGAGGAGATATCAGGGTGAGTCTTGATGTTGTATCAAGCCGCTTTCATATTTGAGTGTGCTTTTGTTTAATGAGTTTAGCTTTCGTATTGCGTGGTGCTGCCCATGTTATGATTCTGGGTGGGCAACTTTCAGTCAAAGCGTTTGTTTCTTTTATACTTTACCCCGATTTTTCAACCGTTGTAGACAGACTGCGCTATCTCCTACTAGAGGAGGTTATCACACATGCTGTTTGAGTCTCCTAAGGTTTGAAATCAGACCGCAAATATGCCACTTGGTATGGAACCAATATTTAATTCGATCGCTTACGGTATGCTTGGATGATCTTGGTTTAATTCAACCACTTATGAGCTGCTTGGATGACCAATGTTTAATTCGACTACATACGGGTTGCTTGGATGACCAATATCTAATTCGATTGCTTATAGGCCGCTTGGATGACCAACGTTTAAGTCAGTCGCTGACGGGCTACTTGGATGACTAAGGTTTAATTGCGAGTGAGTGAAGACCCGTCTGACTTAGGGGCAATTTAGGTTGTCTATTTTGCACAAATTGGGTCTTCATTGGTAGTAGCACTCAGGTGGACAGCGTTCCACATCCGTGGGATCAACTTGCCATTTTAGGTTTAGAATTTATATATTCCATTCCACAAAATGGCTGAGATAAGGAAAGGGCCTTCCCAATTCGAGGAAAGCTTCTTCTGGTTGGCTGTTCTACCCATGGTCTCTATGCTTTGTAAGACCAAGTCTTCAACTTCAAATTGCCGCACTTTTACTTTTTTGTAATAATAACGAGCGATTCGTTGTTGGTAGGCGGCTGTTCGCATCCTGGCTGCGTTACAGGCTTCCTCTAGCAAGTCTTGGTGTTCTCGGATCTTTTGAGAGTTGTTAAGTGGATCGAAGGCTTCGACCTTAAGACTTGGGAGCCTAATCTCAACTGGTATCACAATCTCAGTCCCATAACAGAGGTTGAGGGATGTCTCGTGAGTTGGTTTCTTGAAAGTTATCCAGTATGACCATAGCATAGAGGACAGTTCGTCAACTTGAGAGCTCCTTGCATCCTCCAACTTGATTTTTAGACCGTGCAGTAGTATCCGGTTGATGACTTTCACCTACTCATTCACCTGGGGGTATGCTACTGAAGTATGAACCAATATGATGCCCAAATTGGTGTAATACTTAATGAAGCGCTTTCCCAAAAATTGGGTTCCATTGTCAGTTACGATGACCTTGGGAATGCCAACCTAGTTACTATGCTCTAGCAGACGAATTCTAGGGCATTGTGCTTGGTGATCTTGGCCAGCAGGGCGACTTCAACCCATTTGGTGAATAAATCTATGCCTGCATTGATGAAATTTTTTTGCCAGGTTGTGATGAAAAATGGGTCAAGAATATCTAGCTCCCATTGCATGAAGGCTAAGGAGCTTGGAGGGATCTCAGTTTTGCAGGTGGCTAGTTGTGAAGATTACCATGGCATTGACAATTTTTACACTTCTTCACAAACTCCAGGGTGTTCTTTCTCATTGTTGGTCAGTAATATCCCTGGCGCATGACTTTGAATGTTAGATTTTTACCGCCATTGTGTGACCCACACATCTCGGGGTGGACTTCGCTTAAAGCGTAGTCGGCCTTCTCAGGGGTAAGACACCGGAGGTATAGAGTCGAGTATCCTCGGCGATATAGCCTTCTGTTGATTATAGTGTACCAGCCGGCCATCTTTTTGATCCGCTTAGCCTCACCTGCGCTCTCTGGTAGTGTGTCATCCGCCAGATACTTCCAATATGGCATCATCTAGTTTTCGTCGTTGGAGACTTGCATTACTTCCTGTTCCTTTATGTTGGGAGTGCTCAAAACTTCCATTATGTCCATTGAGTACTATTTTAGATTTTTGACTGTTGCCGCTTTAGCAAGTTGGTCAACCTTCCAGTTCTTAGTTTTGGGGACGTGGACTAGATTTAACTTATCAATTCTCCGAATTGTATCTTTTGCCTTAGCCAGGCATCTAGCCAAGAGAGGGTTGCATGCCTCAAAACTCTTGTTGATCTTGTTAATGATTAGCTCTGAGTCGCTGTAGATGATTAGTCGCTTAGTTGAGCACTCTTTGGCTAGTCGCGATTTGGCTAACATGGTTTCGTAGTCGGTAATTGTAGTTGGTGACCGAAAATCAAGCTTTAGGGAGCATTTCACCTAAAACCCATCCGGGGTCCTCAGAACCACTCCAATATCACTGCCTTAGTTGGTTGACGAACCGTCCACGTTAAGAACCCATTCTGGCTCTTTTGAGTGGTGGTCTATGTCCTTTGCGTGATGCTCATTGATGATTGGGGTATAATCTCGACGATGAAATCAGCCAGGGCCTACCCTTGATGGCTGGTCTGGGCCGAAATTCGATATCGAACTCTCTCAATTCAATGGCCCACTTGACAAGTTGTCTGAAAACATCAGATTTCTGAAGGATGCCCTTCAACAGTTGGTTGGTCAGGACGACAACACGATGAGCCCGGAAATAGGGCCTCAACTTCCAAGCCGAGAAGATGAGTGCATGAGCGAGCTTCTTAGCACGTGGGTAGCTTGTCTCTTTGCCGGTCAACGTTTTACTCACGTAGTAGACTGGCCGTCGTGCATTAGAATCCTGGCGTATCAGAACAGAGTTAAGAGCTGCTTCTGATACAACAAGGTAGAGGTACAACTCTTTTCCGTCTCTTGGTGACGTTAGTAATGGAGGACTGGCCAAGTACTGCTTTAGATTTTCGAAGGCAGCCTGGCACTCCTCCGTCCACTGAAAACCATTTGCCTTTGTCCCCTTTAGAGCCTTGAAGAAGGGCAGATACTTGTCTCCCAATTTGGCCAAGAAGCGGGACAACACTACCAGTATTCCCATCAACCTCTAGACATCCTTGATATTTCGTGGGGGAGACATGTCCGCAAGGGTCTTTATCTTCTCTGGGTTTGCTTTGATCCTAGTTGAAATATGTTAAAACCCAAGAATTTTTCTGAAGACACTCTGAATATGCACTTGGTTAGATTTAACATCATTTGGTGCGCACAAAGTACCTTGAAGGATTCAGTAAGATCGTGAATATGGTTGCTGGTGGTTTTACTCTTGACGAGCATGCCATCTATATATATCTCCATATTGTGACCAATCTACTTTTTGAACATTTTGTTCATGAGTATTTGGTAAGTAACACCAGTATTTTTCAGACCGAAAGGTATAATCTTATATCAATGGGTGCCTTGATCGGTCATGAACAAGGTGTGCCCATCATCCTTCGAGCTCATCTTGATTTGGTTGTAGTTCGAGTATGCATCCATGAAACTCAGCAACTCGTGACCAGAAGTTGAGTCTACCAGTAAGTCAATCCCAAGCAAAGAGAAATTATCCTTTGGGTAGGCTTTATTAACGTCAGTAAAGTCGATGCAAATTCGCCATTCACCGTTACTTTTCTTGACCAAGACAACATTAGAGAACCAATTCGGGTACTGGACTTCCTTGATAAACCCAACATCTAGCAGCTTCTTCACCTCTTCTCGGATAGTTATGAGTTTCTCAATGGAGTGGTTCCTCCGCTTCTGTATGATTGGCTTACGATCCGAATTGAGACCCAACTTGTGGACTATTACTCCAGCAGGAATCTCTAACATGTCAGCGGGCGTCCATGTAAAGATATCCGTGTTCTGCCTCAAGAAAGCTATCAGCTCGTCACGTAGGAGTCCGATGAGTGAGCCCCTTATCTGTATACACCTCTTTGGGTCCTTTAGATTCAGTGGTAAGAGATCCGTAGCTTCATTGGACTTCACTTGGTATAGGGTCACTTCGTTTCAATGGTCTAACTCTCCTGTAGGCTTCTTGCTACCGCCTGGGTCTACCTACGACATGTAGTACGTTCGCCCAGTCACTTGATCATTCAACACTTCACCAATACTTCATACTATTGGAAATTTTATTGTTAGGTGTGGTATTGAGGTGACGGTTTCAAATGCGGTTAGATGCAGTCGGCCTAGAATGGCATTGTATATGGAGGGCAGATCAACAATCAAGAAGGTGAGTGTGTGACTCACCGTCCTAAGGTACGTGCCCAGGGTGACTTCTAATTGTATCGTCCATTGGACGGCCACTGGTTCATTATCTAGCCCATACAATGGCCCTTCGGCCGGTTTTAGTTGATTCTTTTTAAGTCTTAACCTAAAGAACGTATCGAAGTAAAAAAAATTCTTAGAACTTTCATTATCCACAAAAACGCGTTTCAATTGGTAGTCCATAATACGGTTTGAAACGAGTGCATAATACCGTTTGAAACCAAAAGGAGGTCAGTATATGAAAAAATTACATGTGTCATATCGTTATTGCTAAAACTAATGATATTTTTCTCCACCATTTACTTTTTGCATCCACCTTGCCTCTCCTTGTGATATGCTTGGTAGGTATTGGGTGGCCTGGTGGTCACTATGTTGACCACACTGGCCGCCACCCGGTTCTGTGGCTGAGGCTAATCGGATCCTCCATCACCTGAAGCACCGGAACTCTTCCTAGGGTTCCTCAACAATGTGGTGAGGTGGCCCCTTTAGATCAGCTCCTCAATTTCCAGTTGGAGGGTCACGCATTCCTCCGAAATGTGCCCCGAAGATCGATGGAAATCACAATATTTGGTTTGATCTCCTCTCTCTGTGTTCCTTAGTGGCTTTGACCACTTAACAAACTTTTCACCATGGATCTGCATGAGGACGTTGGCCCGTGTGTCATTCAGCAAAGTCAGGTTGACCGGCCTATACTTCTTTCAGTCCAGTGCTCCGATCCTAAATTACTTCCAGTGGGGATTATCGTCGCTGCCGTTCTTCCTCTTTCCTTTGGTTAGGAAAGAGTGAGGTTGGTCGGTTATCTCTGGACGCTTTATCTGGTTGGCCTCCTTAGCGGCTACGTATGCTCGAGTGATGGCCTCCGCTTTTCGAAAGGTCAGCAAGTTCTTGTAGGCCAAGTACTTGAAAAAGTCTCCTGGCCCTAACGCAGAGATGAAGCTGCCATTCGGTGAGTTTGGGGATTCTTCTAGCTTCCGCCATGTACTGCTCAAGAAACTTCTTTAGGTTCTCGCCCTGTCTCTACTTTATGTGGAAGAGGTGCCACGACTGTTTTTCTTATTGGTGGTTGGAAGCATATTGGGTTAGGAAGAGATCGACGACATCCCAAAAACTTCGGATTGAGTTCGAAGGAAGTCGATGAAACCAGATCTGGGCATCCCCTTTCAAAGTGAGGAAAAAACATCAGCACATTGCCACCTCCTCCAAGCCTTGGAAACTTAGATTTGTGCCGAAGTGATCCAAATGGTCCATGGAATCAGCACTCCCATTGTGGGAATCCAGGGCCAGGATCTTGAACTTGGCTAGCATCGGTCGAGTTAGGATCTCATTGGTGAAGGGAGATCTCTCTAGATTGGCATGCTTGTTGTTGTCATTGAACACGTGGTTCCAAATCTTTTCAACCTTTCCTCCACTCGGGAGGAGTTTCTAGATCTTTTAGAGTTGAGATAAGTCCTCAGCTCCATTCTTTTTACGGCGCGGCGCATTGCCAGCTGGCTGCTACGGCCTGCGAATCGGTCGATCCGGAAGGCTCTCTCCTTTGCTTGAGGCCTTTTTCTCGTCCCAGGAGTACCGAGGGTTTCTTCTTTTGGGACTCTCCTCAGAGGTCCTATGGCTTAAGCGGCCCTCAAGCCTTGAAAGCCTCTGGGTGTTGGTGGCTGCTGGAACGTGAAAGTTTCCTGGCTTTGAAGCCTTCTTGGTCGGCCTCTTATTTCTCTAGCCACCTCTCCTGGAGGCCGAAATGGGATTAGGGGGGATTGGGCCCACTGCTTCTTCTTGCCCTTGCGATTATAGAGAATTTGGAGCACCCGAGACATGTTATTCATCTTCTTTGCCAGGTTTAGGAAGAATGGGGCAGACTACCCTCCAACCTGACTTCCAGCTAAGTGGCTGTGGTCGGAGGAGGCAACCTCTCTAGCGGGAACGCTAGCTTGAGCCTTAGTGTTCATCATTTTTTCCAGATTATGTTTACTTAAAGGATGTAGTTGGTCAGGTTTTAGTCAGTGCTCCCACAAACGATGCCAATAATGCATCATGGATCCAAACTTCGAATGAGTTTAGGTTGAACGGTTCGTCTAATTTTGGTCACTGTCGGTCGAGCTTAGGATTCTTTATACCACAACTTAAAATAAGAGGTCAGATGACGATGGGATTTAGTTCTATTGAAAATACTTCGACGCTTAAATCAGTAGAGAGCCTTCTGAGGACAAGAAGATGAAAAGCAAGGAATGCAAGGATGGATGCTTAGAGTATATTTGGGAACGGAGATGCACTCATAGAGGGAGTGGCTTGGTTTGAGGTTGCTTGTGCAAAGTTGTTTCCCCTTGATACTTAGTTCGCAGAGGACCAAGTGTTGAGAGGACAAGGAAAATGTCGGAAAACTTGAGAGCGTAGGGAGCTTCTGTTAACTTTAGCTTGCTAAGGGGTATTTAGTAGGCAAAAGAGAGCGTGCATGTGGAGTGAATCACCGGGCCTTTTATAGCCATGGCCCTCCACAGCCTTCCTTACGTAGCGAGACGGGATACTCACATTCTGTGGGATCCTTGCCTTCCTTGCACGGATACAAGTGCCATTCATGGCTGCAATGGTTAAGAAGGTGGATCCTCTTTCTTCTGTGTAAGGTAACCGTTAAGGTTTCCTCTGTGGATTGCGCGTTGATTTGTGCACTTTTCTCTCGAAATGTGCTATGATTCTAAAAGGTTACCATTACAATCGAGATTGCATTTCTTGGAGGCGTGGAGAATCAAGGTAGGTGACCGTTGAAGTGTGCGTGTGCTAATTTTAACTTGAGTGGCATTTATCTTGGGCCGCTACCGGCATATTTGCCGCCTTTCTGGTCAACGGTAGCATTGACCATTTTGGGCGCAATTGGGCTGTTATTAGTCTTGAGCCATTTGCTCATTTAGACTGGCTCACTGCTAGCGTCCTCATCAAT
>JAODPA010067072.1:0-10698 GCA_025585075.1 Nepenthes mirabilis
CGGACAGAATAGTGCTCGGATCAAGGAGCTGAAGAAGCAACTGGGACAGTCTTTCGCCATGAAAGACCTCGGACCGGCGAAACAGATTCTGGGAATCAGGATTTCTCGCGACCGAGAGGGCAAGAAGTTTCGGCTGTCCCAGGAAGACTATATTGAAAAGGTGCTTCAGAGATTCAGTATGGAAGGGTCTAAGCCTGTCAGCACTCCTTTGGCCAACCATTTTAAGTTGAGCAAACAGCAGTGTCCATCCTCGGACATTGAGAAGGCGCGCATGAGTAAGATACCTTACTCCTCGGCCGTTGGCAGTCTTATGTACGCGGTCGGATATTGCTCATGCGGTTGGCCTTGTGAGCAGATTCCTCTCAAACCCAGGTATGGAGCATTGGTCAGCGGTAA
Organism: Nepenthes mirabilis; assembly: GCA_025585075.1. Lineage (NCBI taxonomy): Eukaryota > Viridiplantae > Streptophyta > Magnoliopsida > Caryophyllales > Nepenthaceae > Nepenthes > Nepenthes mirabilis. The sequence goes on from JAODPA010067072.1 coordinate 397, forward strand.
AGTGGATCTTCAGATATCTTCGCGGGATCTCCAAGACGGGTTTGCAGCTTGGAAATGAAAAGCCTCAGCTGATTGCATACACGGACGTAGATATGGCAGGGGACGTTGATTCTCGGAAATCAACATCTGGATACTTGGTGAAGTTTGCGGGAGGGGCGGTCTCCTGGCAGTCCAAGTTGTAGAAGTGCGTCGCTCTCTCCACTACAGAAGTAGAGTTTATTGTCGTGACCGAGGCCTGCAAAGAGATGCTTTGGATGAAGAGGTTCGTCCAAGAGTTGGGTTTAAGGCAAGAGACGTACGAGGTCCTTTGTGATAGTCAAAGTGCCATTCACTTGTGTAAAAACTCCTCATTCCATTCTCGGTCAAAACACATTGACGTACGATATCATTGGGTGAGAGATATTTTTGATGATGGGCAGCTATCAATTGGAAAGGTCCGCTCAGACGATAACGGGTCAGACATGATGATCAAGGTTTTGCCAAAGGGGAAGCTGGAAGCTTGTTGTGATATTGCCGGTCTGACTAACTTCACTCCCACTCGGTCGTGAGGGGAAGTTTGTTAGGGTCACTCCCGAGTGGCAGTAGTCCGCGGACTCCATTAGTTGAATGGACGAGGACTTTGTTTGAAGCGTCATGTCTGAGAGGACTTGGACGATGACTTCTTCAGGCGTCATATCCGAGCGGTTGCTGAGGACGAGGAGCCTAGAATCGTAGGCGTTGACTCTATCAACGTAGGCCAACAGGTGGCCGTTTTTGCAGGTGGGTTGGTCACCCACTCTAATTGGATGTTGCAGCGGCTGCAACTTCCCGATGACAGGTCTGCCATTTGACACGCCAAGCATGCACCTGCCATGGCAGGCCTAGGGCGTAGGTCTGGAGACCCACGTCCAGTAGGGTGGGCGGACACGCCACCTTTTGTGTATATATATACTGAAACTTGTTGCCCTTGCGTGTGTGTGCTAGAGCTGAGACATTTTGAGTTCTAAGAGCCTTGAGAGAGCTGTGGGCAAGCTTTGTTGTAAAGATAGAGTAAGATACACTTTGAGAGAGGAAGGTTGTACACTTGAGATTGTTTTCTTTCGTTAGAGTTTGAGTAGCCAACACTTGTAAACAATTCTCTTATAGTACATTTCTTTGTGGTTTTTCCCTTGGTCTTAGAAGGGCTTTCCACGTTAAAACTTGTGTGTTCTCTTTTATTCTCTATCCTTACTTTCCTTGCCGTCCGAGAGCTCTGCTCTGTGTGCTGTCTGAGAACTCTGTTCGCTTGGTCACCGTGCAGTCCGAGTATTTTTTCCCAACACTTGCAACTGCATGCAAGAGAACTGACCCTGTGAGTACTACAAACTCCTCTTTCAGATAGTTGATTTTGGTTTCCTCGACAAACTATAAAAATAATGGCCCTGCACAAGCAGTTATCCCGCAACACGATTTGGAGAATATTAGATGAATACGATCTTATCCAAACTATGAAGATGTTAGTTTCATTACTTGACCTTTTGCGACTCCCATTAGGTTAGTTTCATAATTTGACCATCATAATTTTTGTGTCATAATAGAATATTTTTACTGTTATATCATAATTTTCTCTCGATACTTCCTTAGAGAAGTCATACCTTAATAAGGATATTTTAACGTGTCAAACTTTCACTATATACAGAATCTGAATAGATGTTATATTACGTTCAAATTTATTATATGTAATTTTATAAGATCTTATTATCACGTCACAAAGAGCTCACATAGTAAAATACTAAAAATATTTCATCCCAAATTTTTTTAAGGCATTCAAATTATATATCATATGAAGGGTGATTTTGGTACATTATTTTGGATTGATTGATTAGAACGTTTCAAATATATTTTTATAATATATTTAGTGTATAATTGTTTCAGTGGAGTGTTTGAAAATTTTATAATCCGAGCCATGACAAAGATAAAGGGGTCATCTTACTTTCATATCCCTGAATGAACTTTGTTTGGCTCATCAACACCAACATCCCAAAGCTATCATGACCTAAAATCTAATATTAAAATTTTTCAGTGTGACCCTCAATATTTTCTTATTTATTCAAAAAACTAATTTTTAGGATGGGAAATCATTCATGGTAACAAGGCATTCAAGTGAATGATATATATATATTATAAATTTGATGCGAAGTAAAAGTTGAAAATAAAATTAGAAAAATTAAGGTTACAATGTCATTGAAGAAATGGAGAAATTGAGAATATTCCAAGGAGGTGCCTTAAACGACGTCGCATTTCGCAGTCCAACAGTCAACACGTTATCATATTTCTGTTGGCGATTAAGGCTTTCAATTTGCAAATAACCTTCCTAGTTCCTCCTGATTTGAAGTTCTCGTGCCATCAATTGTGGAAGATTCAATCCCCAATCATCATCGACGTCCCCAAGGAGAGAGAGGAGAGAGCGAGCATGGACGGCTAGGCAGAGAAAGGGAGATCGAATCAATTGATGAAATAAGCTCGTCGAGCTGATAACATTCTTTTGTATCAGGCTTTCATTGTTTCTTCTCTAATCAGAAAGCAGATTGGAAAATATCTAATGGCAAATCTGTATGTGAAGGCGGCGCCGTCGGTGGATCTGAACCGGAACACCGAATGGTTCACGTACCCAGGCGTGTGGACGACCTACATATTGATTCTCTTCTTCTCATGGCTTGTTGTTCTCTCTATATTCGGTTGTACTCCTGGCATGGCTTGGACTGTCGTCAATCTCGCCCATTTTGCCGTGCGTTCTCTCTGTCCTCGCTTCTGCATCTTGTTTAAACTACGTTGAATGACGGGTCTGAGTTTGGACTTAGGTTTTAGGGTTTCTGATTGTACTGAATCCTCTATTCCTTCAGTAAAGAGTTTTTCCGATTTGTGTCTAGCTTCTATTTCTATGCCGTTAATCTATCTTTTTCTTTCCCTGCAACTTGTTTTCCATGAAGGCTTGTCGTGAAGGGTAGCAAGATATGATTCTCGGGATTTTTCTTCTTCCACATCATTTCTGAATTATTTTTCTGCCCAATCAAATTGCATTACTGAAGTATCATTTTGCTTTACAGAAGAAACGGGATATTCCAGGATTGTAATGAGGACTTGGCTTGGGTTTTCCTAAAAATAAGACTTTATATGGTTATGATAGAAACCCGGATATAGCTGAATGGAGAAGGATACGGTTTTATATGGTTGATAACAGAAACCAATATAGAGTTGAATGAAGAATGGAAAATTAATCTGGTGTTTTGGACTTGTTCTCCAATTCCTGAACTGCCCATGCTGTTGATGTTGGGACGTTAATCCTTGGGCTGTTATGCAATCATGGTGTCCTCTTTGGTCTCCCAAGTGATTAGGACCTGGAGATCCTAAGCTTTTTGGGTTACAAAATGCTTTTGATTTTACTGGCATGCTAATATGCGCTTTGTTGCGGCTATGAGCTTTCTTTTGCCTACATCTACAATGGATTTGAGGACTTGTGTGTTATTAAATTACTGGATTTGATCTAATTTCGTTACTGTCTCTCTTGCAACCAAATGCTTTCTTTTAGACAGAGGCAGGACAAGGAGCCGCCAAATTTAGGCAGCAGTTGTGGTGGCATTTTTTACTTCGCTAGTATTTCAGTTGATTTCAAACAGTAGAAGTGTTAGTCTGATTTCCGCATGAGTTATGGGACCTTCCTCTACTTTCATTCAAGCCTATGATGAAAGTGTAACTTCATTACATTGATAGTCAATGGATTCAAAGGTGAGTTTGGAGGTTGTCTGTAAAAATCTTAGAGTTTTCCTGAAATCTGCTTGTTCGCGCACTGAACACTTTGTTTATTGGATTCATAGATCAGAATTGGTTAGAAGTGTTGAAGGGCAAGGGTAACAAGGGGAGATTGGTAGGATGTGGATGGAAGATGCTTACGTTGAAGTATGTGAGCAAGGTTCACCTGAATGACTTTAGTTCTATGCTTATTCTATTTTATCATCTCATTCGTTGAGTAAGCCTTGTGGAAAGCTTTTCTTTTTGTCTCCTTCACTGTCAGTGCATAGCATGCTACGGTTTTCAAAGTGTGGTGGCAAAGTTCATGAGGGAGTGAATGGGTTCATGCTTGCCTTGTGAAGTTAAAAGGGTCTATGAGTAAAACAGTTTTATATTTTAGTTGGTCACTTTGCTCATCCTGAGATTTAGGAGGGCTTTGAAGTCAGGGTTTCTGTTCCACCTGATATATTCTTTATATGACTGCACCTGGTTTATTCTTTACGGCCTGATAGCCCAATTTTTTGTCAGCTAAATATATTTGTATGCCTCGATGATTGATTAGATTAAATATTGATCATCAGTTTAATTGAGTTGAAAGTATAAGGTCATTGATTCAGAAGTGTTTGAGACCAAAGGAGTGGACTTTACCTAATAGGCTTCATTTGAAGAGCTGCACAAGGATGCTGTTGATTTCCACCTTTTGCTTGTCTAGACATGGTTTGAAAGAGATGGTATTCACATTAATTCTTTTTCTCTTATTGTCAAGTATTCACCTGATACTTTTGCCTTTATTGAGACCTGGGGCCTTTAGGTTGACTTGCTGTTGTATGGCTCGGAAAAGGGACAGATTGCTGGGTTTTGGTGGCTTAATGTGGGTTTTGGGGAATTTGACACTATTACTCATTACTCTGTAGTATGATGACCTTTGAATCTGAATTTGGTTTGGGTTACGGCAGGTGTTGATTCAAAATTCAGAGGTTGCAAAAGGGGAAGACCTTTGGGAGAGATTGGGTGGAGGATAGAAGAAGAAAATGGTAATAGTTGTGATTGTGATTGTTTTTAGCAATGAGGTTTTGCTTGTTAGGATTTGAATTTGATTTTGTTATGCTAAGGATCAAGTTTTGAAAGTAGGTATTCTTTCATTCAACAGTTATTGAATTAGACAATTCAACAAGCAATGAAACCTCGGTCAGATGGAACACCTTTGTATTGCCCCTTCTTGCTTTGGTATATATGTTAATGCACTTCCATTTTGTGGATAAATTCTCATATTATGGTTTTTGTGGTGGGGTTTGATTCCTGAGAAGAGGAGTTCCAGAAGTAACAGTAATGTGTTGGTATTGCACAAGATGAATGATTATCAAGTTCGTGGACCTTTTTATACACATTTTTGAAGATATGGCTGTCAAATTGTTTGAAGAAAGTGAGCATTAGAAATTGGAGGATTCTAGGCAACTAATTGCAAGAGCAATGCCATTGAACTGGGAAGAAAACCAAGCAAATGAGATGTAAACTATGACAATAATTAAAAAAATATTTTTGTTATTTGGTATTTTTTTAGTCTTTCATTTGACTTTTTACTGAAATGCAGTAATATGCTGATATACTTGACCCTCCATAGACCCGTCAATATGGGACTCCTATGCACTAGGCCTCCCGCTTTGCTTCTTTGGATGTGTTTGGAAGTTTGACAGTTGGAGTATTGAACTAGTATTGTGGGATGCTGTTTTCTTTTAGAAGATTGAGAGCACCTTTGTCTTGTTTCGTTGAATATATACTTGTCTTTTGCCTTCATGAAAAAGAAGAAAAAAATCTCTTACTGAAAAAAATGCAGTAATATGCTGCATATACATTACTCCCATAGATTTCATCAATGTGGGATCCTTAGTCGCTAGGCCTTCAGCTTTGTTTCTTTATATGTTTTTTGGAAGGTAGAAAATAAGACTAGTATTTTGGGAGGCTGCCATCTTTTACATGTCTGAGAGCCCGTTTGTCTTTTTTTTTAGTATATACTTGTCTTTTTCCTTGATCAAAAGGAAAGAAGAAAATTTTCTTACTGAACAAAGGAAAAGTTTTTATGATTAATTGTTAAATTTCTATTGATTTGTCAATTTTTTTTTACAACATTAGATGCGTATTTTGTGATAAATTCTCATGCTTCACGCCCTATTCAGGTTACATATCATTTCTTCCACTGGAAGAAAGGGACTCCATTTTCTGAAGATCAAGGAATATACAACCGGTTGACATGGTGGGAGCAGATTGACAATGGCAAACAGCTTACACGCAATAGAAAATTCCTAACCGTTGTCCCTGTTGTTGTGTAAGTGTGTTTTTTGAAAACCAGTTTTTATATATTGTATTTATATCATCGTGAAACATGATTGTGCATCATAATAGTGGATTAAATCTAGACATAGTGTAAGAGCATGAAGTCATTCTTTCTGAAGTTGTGTTTGGCATCTTCCTAGGATTGGTTACTTTGTGATGTGTGATAGTGAGTTGTTGAGTTGACAACTAGGAATGCAATTATATGCGTGTCTTTATCCTTTTGAGTATATATGATGCTCATAAATCTATCAATGGATTTGCTATGAGATGTCAAAACTAGCTCTGTTATATGTTGGAGGACTTCAGAAATGTTCTATCCTCCACTCTTCATTTGCGCGGTTCTGCAGTCCAGTTGCAGGGGCCTTCATTGAACCTTTATATTGCAGCGTAGGACAAATCTCCCTAAGTTCCAGCCAATGATCAATGTGAACAAGTCTCACATATGCTAAAGCATCATAGAATGGAAAATAGTTCTCATCCTAACTTTTGATGAAAGTACAGACACATCAGTTCTCTGAAGGCGCAGTAAGCACTCTCATCAACCAAAGGACCATCAGCAGCATAGAATTTTTAATTTTCTTCTTTTTTCATTTCCATGAACATATGAAATCAGTTTGACGCTTGAACTTGGACCAGCATAAGCTGCTTTACCTGGAACCTGCTCACTTTAGGTCTGATGTTGAATATTTCTTCTTCAGCTCCATTTGAGATCAGTTTGACACTTGCACTTGAACATCAGCTCTCATTTGAAATGTTGATTGTACTGAATGTACTCCTTATCATTCAAGTGGCTTTGTGCTGCGTATTACTCTTTTGGCTATATTATATATATAGTAAAAAGTTAAAACTAATTGCACTCAATACTCATGTTAATAAGTTTAGTTAGAATACTAATACTAAAATCTATTAAATCTTTAGGCACTTGCCTATTCAAACACACTCCAATTTCTCTCCCACCCATGAGTTACAAGAAATACTTGGAGATTTTATAGCAAATGTCTGCAGATTTGGAATATAAGGTCCATATGCTGACTATCTTTCCTCTATAACAATATCACATTAGTGGATCAATTGGTTAGAACCAAGTATATAGCAAAATCTATAATTATTGAATGAAGCTAAGCTCCTAGTGTAATAACTTCAAATATGGAAAAGGCTGCCAGGTGCCTTTGTCTTTTGATTCCTCATAGCAACGGGAATCCTAAACAGGCCAACAGATTTCGTATACATTGTCAACTCATTCAGAAATCTTATCTGGCGTCTAAAGATTTGGGACGAGCTTTTGTGAGGTTTTGTGTAAGCCACATATTACTTCCTTATCTGGCACAATTTCCAGATTTTCGGAAGAGTACTTAAGATTTAAGAAATTTTTACTGCATTGAAAGGGCAATGGAGTTAGCATTCCAACCTCCTATCAGTAGTCTAGAAAATGTCTATATATTTATTTCCTTTTAGGAAGAACAAGGCAACGGTAGCTTCTTTAGCCCAACCACACAAGTACCATGGCTGTTTTTTATCAACCAAACAAAGCAAACAGCAAGAGGAATGAAGGCAGTAAAATAGTTTTAGCTGCCTTTTCCATGCATGCTCTTTGCCTATTTCATCCTCTCCTCAGATGTGAGCACCTTCCTTGCTCTATCATGCACTTTTTGTGTCCTGGATTATTATGAGAAATGAAGTGGCAAATCTGGTTTTGTTAGGCCTTAGCAGATTTTTCTTTGCCCAGTAGTGTGTCATATTTAGAACACCAGTGGAATTTTAGATCAAACCCCTCAGCTAAATTACTTTTTGATCATTCTGGTGATGGCTGGACCCTTTTCAGTGTTTTCCAGTTCTTCCAAATGCCTCCTTATTGATATGAAAGTTGCAAAAATTAGTAACAACATCATCATCAGTGCAGGCTTTCTTTGTGCCTTGCTTTTGACGTCCCTGCCACTAATAGAATGACAAATTTTGTGTATATTGAGAAGACAATATTAAAAAATAAATAAAAGAGACTGTTCAGGTTCTTTCTTACATTAGATTTTAAACCATTAGACAATGGCTAATACATATTTTAAACCATTGCCTGTCACAACTTAAACACCATTAGATTTTCCAACCTATTTTTCATTCTATAAGTAGTTTTCACAATCTCTCTCCAGTCTAGATACAAGAAGCATCCACTGATTCAATGAATGTTTTGAAGTTTGCTAAAATATGGATGACCAATGTTATTTGGCTCATGCCAAGCCATCCATGAAACGGCATGGAATAGCTAGTTTCAACCCATTCTTCCCTACTACCTCTCATCAGATTGTCCTGTAAGCAACCTCTTTCTTCAATAGAGGAACCCGTAGTTCATAGTATTTTCACGACTTCATAAGCAACCCCATATCGACCAATTGATTCAATAGCAACATCAAACTATCAAAATTGACAGCATCAATTGAATTGTTGCCAGGGTATGAGATGTGGCAGAAAATACCCTTAAAAATGGGTGTAGAATCAACATACATCCATCTAGCTACATTAGCTCATTCTTTCCCTCTCAAAGCTTGCTCTTTTTTTCTATCATTGATAGTTGTTTTCTTCCCCTTTCCCTGTCCACTTTGAGCTGCTGGTTCGGATTGCAAAATTCAGCTTTAAGGACCAACTCGTCCTTGCTTTTTTATTGGCAATGTTTTTTATTCATGGGCGTTTCTTTTTTCACCCACCACTGCACTCTCATCTTCCTTTTTCATCTTCTATGGCCACTGCAATCAGATAGCAAGTTCAACTGCTCTTTTCCACTCTCTGTCATCAACATAAATTGTCTAACTTCCTCTTTAACATGCTGAAGACATCTTGGGCATACAGTAATTTTTCTGAAATCTCTCCATTGTACAAGCACCTTTATTACCTCCTCAATCCTTATCATGTTCTGAATCGATTCCACTATTTGAGGACTCTGTTTAGTGGTTACTATACGCAAATTTAGAGGTACTCATCCAACTTCTTTGACAGTAGTGTGAGGCACCTACATTAATCCAATGGACTGTTTTGCAAAACAGTATCTTTCTTTCAAGGTCTTTCTGTAAAGACATTTTGTTTCCTTATTTCATGGGGTCGCATTATGATTTTTATGTTTGTTATTAGAAGATAGTTTTCCAGGTCCCTGTTATACTGATACTCATTTTCACTATTATCGTCAACTAGGAAAAATTCTATGAAACTGACTTCTGTTCCATTGGTCTTCATAGAATGCATGTTCTGGAATCAATTTTTTGCCGCATGTTTGTTCCTGGTCCCTTTTTTTTTTTTTGCAGTTTCACAAAAAAGTGATTCTACACTGCCATCTTTTGGTCACTTGTTAGACACCTATTTTGACATGTTTCATCTATCTATTTTTATGTTGGCCCACCAATATTGATAGATGAATTGGGCATTACATCCCCGAAGGTGTCAAGAAGTTGCCCATCAAGTATTAAAACGGAGAGAATTTACCGTACTGACAATGTGATTTGCTTAATGACAGGTATCTGATAGCCTCGCACACAACTGACTACCAGCATCCTATGTTGTTCTTCAACACAGTCGCCGTGATCATCTTGGTGGTTGCCAAGTTTCCACACATGCACAAGGTCCGGATCTTCGGCATCAATGGAGATCAGTGAGTTCCCATGGCAGTAAAAAGAAAGGTAATTTGCTTTTTTGTTTCTGATCCTTTAGTCCGTGGGAACTCCATTACTGTATAGAAGATCGCTCAGAAATGGTGAAGGGTTATTGGATCTTAGAGTGTTTTGTATCGCCTGAATTTCAAGCCAACGATACTGAAAAATTAGTGAAGGATTAAGTCTTAATGTCTTTGTACAGCAAATGGCACTTGTTATCACATTTCTTGGTGTGATCTTATCCCCATATTCCAGCTCTGCTGTCTGCTCTGATCATTTTTCTGATCTCTTACAGCAAGTTTGAATGTTATTATCTACACCTCCGAAGTTGCTATGTTCCAGAGACTGTGTCATGGTGAACAATTTAGTTGCTTTGTTGTTGAATTTCGATATTTAATGCAAATGGCTGGTGCAACGGAGAGGACAGTTGCATCAAGCATGCAGTTTGCAATATCTACGGATCGATAGCTTCAAAAAAATTGACTGTGTCACGCGCTGATTGGTCATGCTTCAACGGTGGAATTAAAATTTGGGTGCCCACGTCATCCTTTTTTTTTTTTTTTTTGATGGGTTTTGCTACGCTTCTTATGTG
>JAODPA010067073.1:0-10697 GCA_025585075.1 Nepenthes mirabilis
ACATATATAAAGGTTATAATGCAGAAAACCATCTAAATAATACAATATGTATAGGTTGATACATGAATTTTACACAATATTATAGAAGAAAGAGAAGAATAGTATAAACATGTGATGAATGAGCATCTTCTGTATGAAAATGTAACAGGTATAAATATTTAAGCTAATAAATACTCAAAAAAGGGGAAAGAAATTAGCAACAAAGGAATGAGGTTTGGAATACACTTGTTATAACTTTAAATTTATCAAAATTTTTCTTAAATTCATCTCAAATGATGTTCTCTTGCCCTTACCCTCGCTTTCTCTTTCTTCTCATCTTCTCCTTCTCTCTCTTCTCCAAAATCCAAAAGAACATGATCAAAAATCAACTTGACGTAACTTTTATATAAGGTTGGCATACGTGCACTCATCAGGCACGCATTAGGCATTGTGGCAAAACACCGTGGCCCACGAATGTTGCTTCATAGGCACATCTGGTACTAGCAATCTACCAAAAGTGCACTTAAGCATCCCTTATGTCATAAACTTAGGCCTAGCAGGTTAAATAAATAATTAATTAAATTTTAAATATCAATTAAATAAATCCTAAATCGGGTGTCACAAATCAAATATACATGGAATCCAAATGCGACCCACATAAGATCTCATCGGATAACCATTTAGAAAATAAAATTTAGAACTGCTTCAAATAATCGTAAGGAAAAATAGCTAAATAATAATAACAACTCATTATAAAAAATAAATCCACCATATGACACAAGAGCCTACATTCGACCAAACCCAAACTCTCAAGACAATCAAACCATTCAAATTTGAATGAACATAATACTCACCAGAAATGCGAAGCCACGTTGAAACTCAATCTACTCCTACAATATGGGCCAAGCTCGCTAATCTAAAGGGACAAAACAGAAAATATGTGATTAATACTCAACAAATATCATACACAAGCAAATAGGGCCGAGAAATCAGAAAGATGATCAAGGATAAATATCAAATCGGAAAACAAATATAAATCCAAGTCGCCGATATAAAAATTTAATCATCAAATCTAAACAGAATCCAATATTCGAATTCAATAATAATCTCGTATTTAAATCAAATATCAAATCCAAACAAATGTCCAAACCAAAAATAATCCCCTCGGAACTTGTGTGTGTGTGTCTATAAGATAGAAGTGATCCGAATTGATTCTAATAAATAGATCTCCAATCTAAAGTCCAATCCAAGTTCAAATTCAAGGCCTGATTAGCTCGTAATTTAGAGCAGAATCTAATAGTCAAATGATCCAATCGCATACGCAAAAACTTAAGCAGCATCACAACAAATAGTTTAAAGGTTTTGATCAAAATATATATTTAAAATCAATATATAAGACATATCAAAATATATCTATAGGAAAAATTGCCGAATCTTAAATTCAAATCCAAAAATCTAAGTCTAAATATCCAAATATATACAGAAATATAACATATGCACCAAATCTGAATTTTGATTATTTAAAGACTAACTTGAAAAGGTGGTTACTCCTAAGCCAATAACTTTAGGTGAAATCAAATGTAGGTAAGGCCAATATGTTAGGCTACCTATATACTCTGTCTCCCATAAATAAGATTACTCATTATATTTTACCACCCATAACTTTGGGTGTAATTTCTCAAATTGTCAGATATATTAATCTTATTCAAATCGTATTTATCTTTTATTCAACAATATCATAAAGAGACGTGAACCTTTCCTGTATTTACTTCAATTCTATTTATACATGTATAATAATCCCGACACACATAGGATCTAAATATTTCGCCACATTATCGATGGCTTTGACATTTGTCCAATAATAACGTGATGTCAGCTTTATAATAAGGGAAGATGCTAACTAAATCAATCATATACAATTTGTGAAAGTAGTAAATATTTACAATATTTGCCCAACTGATATAAAGTCATCATTGAGATAAATTGCTTCTTACATAGCCATCAAAATTTATCTAGATACTATACATCATACCCTTTTTAAAATCTACATCTAAAGTCAACTATGAAATAAAACTAATCACAATACATACTATCCCAATGCTATAGATCAGCAAATAATATACTAAATTCTTCAAACTTCACTTTTACTCAACAAACTTTGGCTCGTGCACATTTTCTAAAAGGTTAGTAAAATAGTAAAAAAGTAAACCAGATACTTAGAAAGGTAAAATAAATAATAAAGATCATGTATTCGTTTTATTTAAAACATAATTGTACAGATAGAGATCATCACAAAACATAATAACTTAAAACATAGTCTGAATACTTATATAAATTTCTTTCTGATTTCTTGTTTTGATCTTTTCTTATTATTTCCTTCAAACCATACTAAAAATTTCCTTTTCTTATTTTTCTTTTAGGATCAGGGTTAGTAAACCTTACAAGCTAAATGAGCGGTAGATCGAAACCTAGATTGTATTTAATTTGCATAATCAAAGGCCTAACCTCATCTTACACCATGAGATGGTGGATTATGTTCAGTCCACACAATCTAAAATCTTATATCCTTTTTCACCCCAACGTGGGTGGTACTACTTATAATCCCGGTAGACGGGGTCAAAATCATATAGCAATACTTATTAGATAATAATCTTTCACTATATTATATTAAGGCATGTCAAAATATACTATCTGTTGATCAATCATTGATTTACTTTTTTACTTCCTTTCAAAATTTCTTGTAAAAATTATACACTTGTTCTTGATACTCATTTTGAATTTTCTTCACTCTGGAAGAAAATAAACTTACTTGTTTTGAATTTTCTTCACTCTAGAAGAAAATCATATTTTTTTTATTATTGTGTAGAGTTTCCATTTACTTTCCAAAAGGAGGATTAAAACTGAGCATTTAAATATTAAAAATATAGTAAAATATCAAAGTCTTGTAATACATTCGTATTGAAATTTTAGATGCATTATAGTCTAAAAAGAGCTTATGCACATGCTGAAAATTAAAATTAGTACATAATACATTTGACTGATTTAATTGCCAGTTTGATGGTCGGTTCAATAGCCGATTCAGTCTACTTTCTACAGACTGAAATTTAGCATCAACACATGATGCTTGGATCGGTTTATACTTTGTTCAAGGCCGGTCTAGGACTGGTGCACTAATTTTCCTAAGTTGAAAACTTCAGCATGCATTACTCAGGTCGATTGCTAATTTAAGACCCAGGTCGATGGCTGATTCAAGTTTAATTTTACAGGTTGACACCTTAACATTATCACAAGATATTTTGGTTGATTTGGCTTCCGGTTCATTAAATTTAAAGGCCGGTTCTGTGGCTACAAATTTAGCATCAACATGGATGCTGTTAGCTGGTTCGAGTGCTGTTTAGGAGCTCGATTCAGTGACGGGTTCAAAGTAATTTTAGCAGCCGATTCATAGGTTGACAGTTCAACCTTAGTACTTGATGACTTGACTGGGTCGGCTACTGGTTCAACCAATTTAGGACTAGTTCAGTCCATTTTCTTAGACGGTCAGATTCAGTATCAATAAGGATGCTGGTGCTGGGTTTGTTGCCGATTTGGGGTTTGGTTTAGTGGTTGACTCGGATCCAATTTTACAGGTTGACAGTTGAACTTCATCATAAGACACTTAGGCTAATATTGCTATCGGTTTGGCTGATTTAAGGCCCGATTCAAGGGCTGCAAATTCAGTATCAGCATGGATGTTGTTAGCTTGTTATGTTGCTGTTTAGGGGTCCTATTTAGTGACAAGTTAGGATCCAAATTTACGGGTTGACTCTTCAATATCACCTTAAGACACTTAGGATAATATCTCTACCGGCTCAATTGGTTTGGGGCTCGATTTAGGCCCGTTTCAGTAACTACAAATTTAGCATCAGCATGGATGCTGTTCAGTTGATTTTGTTGCTGTTCAGGAGTCCGATTCAGTGACCGGTTTAAGGTATTTTGGCAGCCGGTTCACAAGTGAACACTTCAATCTTAGCACTTGAGGGATTGGCCAGTTTGGCTACCGGTTCAGCCGGTTTGGGGCCCAGTTCGATTTATTTTTTCCAAGCTGGCAGGTTCAGCATCAACATGAAAGCAGGGGCCGGTTCAAGTGCTTATTTGGGGATCCGGTTCAATAGTCAATTCAACCTATTTTTATGGGCCAAATTTTTACAGTAACAATAAGGGACTTAGCTAGTTTGTTACTGAATTGGAGCCGGTTTGGTGGCTGAATGGTGGCCGGCTCAGCTGATTTTCAATAAATGGTCCAAACTAGGTGCCGAAAATCAGATTTACATGTGGTGGTTCAGCAGTCTATTTAATCACTTTAAAACCAATTTTTACTTGTTATAAAGTGATGATACAATAGTAATAACATAATAAAATAAGGATTTTAAGTATTGGATCAACAATACTTAGGAAATCAGCAAGAATTTACAACAAAAGAAGGAAAAGAATAAAGTGCTCTAGCCAAAATTTGCTGAATTCTTACTTTAAGGGAGCTGCTGCCAGCATGCTTCCTAATTAGCTTAGTTGTCCCTAAAATTATGCTGATTCATCCCCCTATTTTGCTTAATTCTCTTTGTAAATCTTGCTGAATCATTAGGTTATTTGGTGGTCTTAGGAGGCTACCATGTGGCTGCTAAATTTGGTTGAATTTATTCAACTTTTCTTGGACTTTTGGTGAGCTGTGCTGAAATCAGCATTGTTGCTAATTTTTGCTGCTGGTGCCATGCTAAATTTTGCTGCTGAATTCAGCTGAATTTTGTGGCTTTCATGTGTGTGTTGAGGTCTTGTGTGCCATGTGTGGATTGTGCTCTTACTGAATTATTAAAAATTCAGTTGAATTATGCTAAATTTTGGAGACTGCCCTGCTGCTGCTGTGTATAGAGCTGCTGCCGAGCTGCTGATGCAGCAGTATTCCTACTAAATTTTTGTGAAATTGAGCTGAATTAGGAAGCTGCCATGTGTGTGTTAAACTCTGGTGCCATGTGTGGGTTGTATTCCTACTGTATTATTGGAAATTAGGCTGGAGTTTGGGGTTGCCAACCAATGGATGCAGCTGCCCTTGAATATTGCCCACTTTACTAAGTTGTTGAAGTTTGGATGTTGTTCAATTAAATTGTTAAGGCATACTAAGTCATTTATTTTCTCCTAATATATTGATATTTTGGCTGTGGCTGTTGTCCTGGCTGTCCTTTAGCCTATTGAAATTAATTTGATTACTAATCGGTTAAAAGTTAAACAACCGAGCTGGTCTCTTATCACCTAAAATTAATTCGGTCGCTAGTCGATTAAAAGTTTGACAACCGAGCTGTTCTTTTGTCATCCAAAAATTAAATTGGTTATTTACCGGATCCATCAATTAAATTTTTGTGCCGCCACTATGTCTCGGGGTGAACCTCTAGCTTCTGTGTTTTTATCGGTCATTAACCTCAATTTTATATGTACTGGCTTAATTATAATTCGCATGATTTGTATATTTTTCTAGTTCAGTCAATTTTTTTTTTGTATTTTAT
This sequence comes from Nepenthes mirabilis, assembly GCA_025585075.1. NCBI lineage: Eukaryota > Viridiplantae > Streptophyta > Magnoliopsida > Caryophyllales > Nepenthaceae > Nepenthes > Nepenthes mirabilis. Next base: position 5,514 of record JAODPA010067073.1, read on the forward strand.
GTATGGAATAGTCCTCAATTATTCCTTCTGCAATGAGGTACTTTTACAGTAAACCCCAATTTTATATATACTGGTTTCATTACAATTCTCATGTTTTGTAAAAGTTCGGACCTTACACTCACATCCTGGCTTGCTTCATTAATGAAGTCTAAGAGACTTTCTCAATCAAACTTTCTTTCGAAAATCATCCTTCCAAGTCAAAGATGAAGAAGAGGCATTCATGTGAGAAGCCCCTTGCAAGGTGTTGGAGATGAGAAACATCTTAGTTGCTTTCTTTTGAATTAGGGACCATCCTGATTCCATTCTTTTAGGTGACATCACCTGTTAGACCATTGTCTCTTCCTAAGCTATTGCGGTGGTTGGTGGCCCGATGGCTTATCTTGTTCTTCTGCTTATCCCTTGCGGAAATTGCTAGCAAACTAGTAGATAGTCTCCGGATGCCACACAACTGGGCTCTCAGGTGTTGGACAGGCTGTTAAGATGCCCTGGAGTGGCAACTCACGCCACTGCTGACTTCTTGGAACAGTAATCAGAGTTACAGCCTATCAGCCAAGTGAGTCCTTACACTTCCTCAAATTGGCTACATGCTCCTTTGATAGTGTTTTTAATTAGAGGGTGTTCAAGCCCCCAGTTCGCCCATGACTTCAGTCAAAGAGTGATGTCGAATGTGGATATTCTGATTTGGTTGGAGATATCGGCTGCAAATTTGTAATGCATGCTGGTTTAATTTCTCTCTTCCTTAGGCCTTGGGTCCAGTTTGACATTTCTGTTGGAAGACATTGTAGCTCTCATAAACATTATTAAATAAACCTAATAAATTGTCAAAGTTTGTTTTGCCTTTATACATAGATTTCACTATAAACTTATTTTGTTTGAACTTTTGCATACTCTTTCAAATGTACGTAATTATTTAGAATTTAATTAATTGGTCGTCAGGTTGCTAATCCATTATGGCATAGCCATTTGATTGTCGGGCCACTGGATAGGCTTTTATAATCAGACATCTGGCTTCTCGACCCTTCGATAGCTTGGTTCTCTATTAATTTAGGCCGCTTACTCAATTTTAGCTTAATACTTGTGAATCTACATCGATTGAAAATTTTTATTAGGCTTGTAATTATCACCTAAATCAAATTCAAGTCCGACACATTATTCTAATTTAACCCCAACTATCATAGTTATGATAAGATAAGTAGTTAGCCAGAAGAATAATAATGTCAGTATAGTTATTATTTGCTAAGTATGAAGTGACTATCTCACATTGCATTTAATATGGGTACTTCCTTGGTAAGTGCCCACCCCTTATAGACACAACACATCATTTTAACAATGGAATGACATTTTGTTGCGGTGCTTCGTTTTGAGAGAACGCTTGCTACGCTTTTGAAATGGAATGCATCGTGTTGTTGGAGCTTGCATGACTTTCTAGCTTCTATTTTGCACCCGCTTCTAGCCTCATTTAACAACCAATTTGAAACCACACATCGGATTCTTGAACCATTACTTCAAATATTTGCAAATTTCAATAGTCTAACCCTCGTCTTCTTCGCTCTTCCGTAATGCATCTTCATCCTAGTGACCGATGACTCACTAGATAAATGCATCCATGATCGCTATGAGCTCCCTCGCGACAGGGAGGTGGAGCCCACTATTTGGATGGGCCACACAAATGACGACAAAACCCTCTTATGTGGAAAGAACTCTATCCTTGAGGTCCAGGAACAACGTGCGCCACCAGAAGGAATAGTACACCTATCATAAATGGCTATGGCAGCCTATGGTGTTAGGACCAAAGCAATATCAGCGACGTTGAGCGCGGCGGATATCATTGATGGTGATTTTATTAAGAGCCCCATAATGCATACATAGTCACTACGAGCCCTCATGTTTATTGACTAATAGTACCGGTGAGGAGTAGGACTCATGCAAGGACATATCACTCCGTTGGCCAAAGATCCCTCACCATCCATCTCATTTTTTGGCAATATAGGCTGGTAGCTTCCATCAAAGGAATTCATGGTCCTGGTTCCTTAAGGCAGCTGGGTGCAGGGCTCCCGGAAAATGTTAGAATATCGATTCAACAAGGTCATCATTTGATTCCTTGAATCTTGTCTCAGATTCATAGAAAGTAGTTGCAATAGATAGGCCCCACTAACCTTTCACAAATGCCCCTCCATATCTTGGGAATTGGCCATTTGATTCACGGGTCCCCTCATGATATGGAGTTTCAAGGTTATCCCCTTTCAACCGAATCTCATCCATAGCTCATTAAATCCCCTCATTAAACCCAGAGTCCTTATTCATTGAGTGCCCAATATAACATCACACTATGGGTCCGACTAAATTCCCATGGAAGTTGATTCCTTAAATTTTGATAGCCGCAGTCTTACAAATCCTTTCACTCACCGTCTTTTCACCATTCACCACTCATACATAAAATCTCCATTTACTGGAGGGGTGGATCTTCAGGATCTCAGCCACCCCATGGATTGAGAAAGTTATAGGTGTAACTGGAATAAAAAATAATGATAATCAAAGATCTCATTACCATGTAATCATATTGTCTCTAGGATAAAATTACCTAAAACGTTGTGGAAGCTGATTTATGGCACTTCCTCGTCAATTTCCTCCCCCTCTACCTCAGTAACCAGATCTTCATAACGCTGGAAAATCTCTTATATAGAAAAGAACTTCCTATAACAGTGCCCTGGAGAGAATTTTTCATCGCAATTAAAGCAAAGCCCTTGATCCCTTATTTCCTTCCATCTCGATCGGATTCAATCTCCAAACAATTGGGTTTCTCCCCCTGGACAAGATTTGAGAGGATAGCGATGAGGATTCTACTGCTAGTGTCTTGATGGGTACTCCAGACCCCTTCTACATTGCTCTGCATAAAGCCTTGCCAATGAGATAGCTACTGATAAAGTTAAGGGGGTGCATGTTTGTACGTCCACCCTTAACCTGTCCTTGAGGTAGCTAGTGAAATACTCAACTTATTGCTCTTCTAAGAGGTGGCCTGCACGGTAAATCAATTTGTAAATTTTCGAACTTCCTCTATTAGTCATGGATGCTTCCCAACTTTGTTCTTAGGCCAAAACCAAAATAATAACCATGGTTCTTATATATCAATTAGGTCTTGTCGACTTAGTTATTACAAACCAACCTTAACAACTTGGTCTCCTTAACCTAGCCTCAACATCTAGGACTCAACTCAATATCTCGACCAATTACACCTCTGTTGTAGCCTCATCCATCCTTGGGTTCAAGCTTCTTACATGTAAATGCGCTGCACCAGACATTCCTACTTAGTCATTGCCTCAAACATTTCTATCTGACCTCAAACTGGAATGCCCTCCTTCGCTTTGGTCTCAAATGGCCTAGGACTCGAAGCATCTCTACTTAGTTTACAAGCTTTTTAGTCTACATGATTGACAAAGACAATGTCTTGGAGATGGAGGGAAGGTCATAACAATGTCATGCAGACTAAGCATAGACTTCCATCATAAAAGAAATAACGCCAAACGCCCTTTGCATCACCTACCCATTTTTCATCTTTTTGGCTCGGTATTGGCAGTGTTATATCCTACAACTGATCATATTAGGTATGCAGGACTGTCACACACAAAACAGTAAAACAACTATGGGCCCTGATGGATACTCCATTTTTAGCTTCTTTTTTCTAGAATCTTTTCCTTCTGCTCTGTTTTTCTCCCCACACCTGCTTGGCTAAATATTTCTTGTAAACAACTCTAGCCTCACTCACTTCAAAAAGAAACTAATAAATACATGAAATATCATAGGTCATTCACTTTTATTATATCGATATGGATTGTCTTGTAAGATTGCAATAGAACTTTTCCAGACACTTGTAAAGGTCGTAATGCAAAAGGAATCATTAATGCAAAGCATGGAGGGGAAGGTCAACCTCCGATCTGACTTGCACAATAGAAAGAACTACTAATTTGTCTTTCCATCGGTTAAAAGTGTGAACTTATGAGCCCATGCAAAAGTTTCGATCACTTCCCGTCAACATCCACCCCAATAAATTAAGAACATAAATCCAGTAGTCCAAACAAGATGCCTAAATAAGAACATCTATGCCCAAACTGATAAATTATTTATATCAAAAGAGTTACATCTGTTGATAAATTATGCAGAAATTATATATAATTATATAGAAAAATTTCCCTTTTGACTATCTCTTTAGCCTTATGTCTCTTATCCTCAGGTGCTCTTCATCCGTTGGCAGATTTGTCAACTTTCTGAAAAAATGATACAAACAAACTCCTTTACACACAACAAAAAAGCCTTCACCATTTTTCTCGGCAATCATTCCTCCTGTTCTTCCTTTGTCCTCCATTCGCTTAGCCTTTTTCCTGCTAGTTCCCTCATGTACCTCATCCCCTTCCTCCAACAGCTGTTGGAATTCTCTCACTGCACACTCAAATGGGATAATTTTCATCCTAATAATTTAAAGGGATATCATTATGAGACGGACCATATAAACTTCATTGTGTAATCATAATTTTAAAAGCCCAAATTGACGTAATTTGAAAACATATACAAAGGACAAAAAATAAAATACCAATCAGGACATTCCTCCCTGCAATACTCTCCCCACACATCCGTCACCTTGTGACCTCTATTCTCCCGCCGCCTCCTTTTATTTTCTCCTCCCCGGAGCTTTCGGTTCTGAGTATTCCGAATTCTGGGGTAGCAGTCCCGAAGGGCAATGTTCCTCCATTGGCTAGCAGGAGGACCTTTGGTTTTATACTTTGGAATAGATTCACTCATAGCCAGGAGTGTGAAATATCCAGCGCTACTCGTGAAGCATATCGAACATGCTCAAGGGCAATATTTGTAGGGTGCAAGCGATATATCTTAATCTAGCTCTGTAGGGAGGAAAAGTTAATTTCCTCTCCCCTTGGCCGAAAGAGGCAACAGGGTTAGGTCGAGCCTTTGCCAACGTTCCCTCTACAAGAAATAAACGGGGTGAACATGCTTTTCTCTTCAAACATCAATGGCACTGTGACATTGAAAAAAAAAATTAAATCAAATCAAATCAAACTATTAACAATATAATTTTTTATATAGATCGTGTTTTGGATTTGGCTATAATTTAAAAGCTTAAACTGAATTAAAACAAGCCAAATATATTTATTATTCTAAATAAAATATTTCAGT
>JAODPA010067074.1:0-10696 GCA_025585075.1 Nepenthes mirabilis
TTATTTTGAGCTGCAGCTATTGTACTTTTAAAATTGCTATTTCAAATACCAATTATATATACAAGTGTAGTTGGATATCTCAGTAATCTAATAATCCAATTTGATGTGTACAGTCCAAAATGGGCCAATACAATATTCAAATGTATAAGAGGCTATAATGCCAACGGGTTAACAGAAGGAGCCATAAAGCCAATCGACGTGATCCCAATGGTACAATACGAATACCCAAATATTAAAATATAATTTAAATAATCAGATATTAAAGAACGATAATGAGACATTTCATGACCCAATACAAATGGCAATTGGAACGGTTTCGTAACAGGTAGCCGAGTGTCCGCATCTACACATTATAAATAATGTTTCTCACCACTGATTCGAAACGGTATCATGCACACACATTGATCTCCGAGACCGAATAGCCAAACAGTACTTCTAACTATAAATAAATATCTCCCCAGGTGAGAGGAGGGAGATAAAAAAAAAAGAGATAAAAAAGTCACTCAATCAAACGAGTATATAAAAAGGAGTATAGCCATCCAAATACACACTTAACCCCATCCACTTCAATTTTCTACGTCTATTTCTTTATATATTTTAAATCCAAATAAAAAGTTACTGATTTAAATATAGTCTTTTAAATACACACTTATACCATCCACTTCAATTTTCTACGTCTATTTTTTCATATTTTTTAAATTTAAATAGAAAGATTACTGATTTGAGTATTGAAAAATATATTAAGGAGCAAATCCCGTATACCTATCACCTCTAGTTCCTTTTCTTATGATGGTAGGATCCAAATTCTAAGTTACAAAGACCAAACCCATTATTATTCGGATATTAGGGCGAATCTAAACGGCTTCTTAATTCGTACTATACTCTAAATTTACGAAATGCATCATTGGTACAATTTATGGGAAGAAGTAATAATTAACCATTCATCCCACTCGAAGAGTGAGCATAGTCAATACCAAGGCTCAGTTAAGTATGCCACCCAAGGATGTTGTTTCTCATAGCGATGACTAGATGAAGGGTAGCCACAGGAACATTTGTCCACCCACAAATGTAAATGTGGAGACACTAGCAATTTAGGTCGACTTCATGTCCAAGATACTCAAATCCCTTTGGAATAGATTGGAGGGACTCCCATCGAAAACTTCTTCTTCTAATTTTCAAACTTTCACATTTAGAAAGAAGAATTGAAGAAAAAAGTATCCCTCAAAGGAGGTAATGCCACAACCAAGAGATTTCAAAACCCGAGGGGCCTCGAATGAAAGGATCCAAACTTGTCTTGAAAGTCGATTACATTTCAACTAAGTGGAAAGCTAGAAACGGCAAAACCCACGTTATTCTTGAGATGTGGGAAAACCTTCGGCTTGCGATGAGGCTTCATGCAGCAGTCTTTTGAGGAAAGTCCCTAGCCAACCAGTTTAGTATGTTTCAACTAATCATTCATAGTTGATAACCTTTCTCAACATGAAGAAAGTTTCCTCCGCCTCCTAGGTGGAGGAGAAAATTAAAAAAATTGAGTAGCAACTATTTCGAGGAAGCACATATGGGCATTCGGCTAATTTAGACAAGTCACCATTTACGAGGAAGATTAGATGTATCAACTTCCTTTCAAGTTCAAAATGTCGACTTCGGAACATTACAATGAAAACTCTGATTTAAATGACCATTTGGATTACTTTCACAATTTGTTGGGATTCCAAAGCCTAGAAAATCCAACATTATGCCTCTACTTTTCATTAGCCGTGAAGGGAGATACTTGGATATGATTTTACCAGCTAGCATCAAATTTGATTTGAACCTACCAAGAGTTGATTGATAAATTTCTATCCTAATTCACCTCCAACAAAAGGGAGGAAAAATAGCCGTAGCACCTCATTCGAATTCGGTAAGGTTCAAACGAAAGTTTGAAGTGTTTTTTGACATGGTTCAATGTAGAGGCTTGAGAAATATCGAAACTAACAGATGAGGTGAAGTTGAACTCATTCATGGTAATTGTGCTCTCAGTTAAATTTTTTAAATATTTCGTTTAGCAAGATTCTAAGGCCTTTCTTGAAGCGAATACAATTACCTGAGCATATATTACCACCGAAGAGGCTAACGAAGTAAAGAGGCCAGAGCATACAGATCACCACTCGAGATTGACTGGTGGAAAAAACAGAAATGGTGACAACTCCTCTACTTGAGATCCTAAAAAGTAATTAAGGGCAGAATCGAGTATCAGAAAGGAATACAAACCTTTGAATCTAACTCTTTTCAATGACATTTGAACAAATGCCTTGATACAAATTTGGAATGAGAAGTTCTTAAAATAGCCTAAATCGGTCAAGAATTTGGAAGGAAGAGACCAGTCAAAATACTATTTCTACGATCGATCTTCAGATCACAATATTGAGGACTGTTGAACTCTATAGGAGATTGAGACATTCATTTAGAGAGGGTATCTTAATAAGTTTTTGAGAGACTCGAGATAAGCCCTCGGGAGTGCCAACAACGATGAGATAGAACTACAAGAACAACCATCAGGTCGGGTGGTAGTTGGAGTAGTAAACATGATATCAATAAGGCTATCTATTAGTAAAACTCCAGACCACCTCGAGAAAACTACTAATAATAAGAAATAGAGGTTAGGAATATGGAATGATATTATTATTTTTAGTAATGATGATATGACTCATGTAGTAACTTCCTATTCTGACTTTATAGTTATATTTACACTTGTTTCGAATGGTGCCTTTGATTACTAATTCAAATGAATTTTTATTGATAATAAAAGTTATAAGAATTTGCTTTACCTTAATACTTACGTTTAGCTTAGATTGAAAAAAGACCAAATGAAGTTAGCCAAGGGTCCTCTATATCGGTTAGATAACGAACCCGTATCGGTTCTAAGAACTATTTAGTTGGAAATCACATTAGAAACACATCCAAAGATAACCCCTCAAATGCTAGCGTTCCTAGTAGTGGATTTACCCTCAGTCTACAATGTAATATTAGGGCAACCTTGCTTGGTGGCGTTCAACGTTATAACCTCCATCCCACATTTAAAGATGAAGTTTATGACTCCATGTGGTGTTGTAGAGGTCTTAGGCAATCAAGTCATCGGCTAAACCTGCTATTTAGCTTAAGTGAATCAAATAGTTCCAAGTTAGCCAATTGAGAAATTTGACCTCTTGGATGAAACAACCCTTCAGCAAGGGTAATCCGATGAATCAACCAATCAACTGAACAAATACCATCAGATTTGTAAGAACCTGAGCAATGTGTGCAGATTGGAGGTTCTCTCCTGGATCAACTGCATGGGTGGCTAATGACTTTTCTTCAACAAAACTTATACGGTTTATAAGGATACCAGCGGATATGTCAAGGATTTCGACTAAGTTAATAGTTCATAGGTTGGGTTTGGATCCTGGATACAAACAGGTCAGGCAAAAGTAAAGGAACCACTTCACAGAAAAACTCATTGCCATGAGAGAGGAAGTAAAAAATACTGTACGTAGGCTTCATAAAGAAAGTCTAATACCCAAATTGATTGTTGAATATAATGCTTGTCAAGAAAAGTAACGAAAAATGACGGATGTGTGTCAATTTCATAGATGTAAATAAAGTATGTACAAAAGATAGTTTTTTGTAGCCACAAATTATTTTGTTCGTAGACTCAACATCCGGGCATGAATTACTCAACTTCATGGATGCCTATTTAGGGGACAATCAAATTCGGATGTGTCCTAAGGATGAAGAGTTCACATCCTTTATGACCGACCAATGGATATATTGTTATAAAGAAATATTCTTTGACCTAAAGAATACGGGGTGACATATTAGAGACTGGTAAATAAAATATTCAAGACATAAATATGAAGAAATATGGAGGCATATGTGGACAACATGCTCATCAAAAGTAGACTAGCCGATGACCATATTCGTGACCTAAGTGAAGCTTTCAAGGTACTTTGAACGCATCAAATTAAGCTAAATCCAACAAAATAAGTGTTCGAAGTAACAACTGAAACGTTTCTTGGGTTTATTATGTCTTATCAGAAAATTGGCGTGAACTTCGAGAAAATAAAAGCAATTATGGATATGAATTTAGCTCAAACTATGAAGAAAGTTTAGAAGTTAACTGGAAGACTCGCAACACTCTCTTGATTTTGGACAAAATCTGTGGGAAATTGTCTTTCCTTCTTTAAGACTTTAAGAGGAAGTAAGACAAATAGTTTTTAATGGATAAAAGACTGCCAGTCAGCCTTTCAAGAACTAAAGAAATACCTCGCCAACCCTCCACTCTTGTCATCTCCAAAATAAGGTGAAGAACTATATCTTTATTTGGCCATATTTGACATGGCATTAAGCTCGATCCTGATCAGACAATAATCTGAGATATAACAGTCAATTTATTATGTCAGCAAAATACAAACAGATATTGAAACTTGTTACTCGCATGCCAAAAGGATCTCTTTAGCACCAGTCCACTCCGCTAAAAAGCTTCAGCTATACTTTCAAACTTATAAGATCGTCATCCTAACCAATCAATCGTTAAAGGAGATCCTGTAGAGACTTGAAGTATTTAGACGATTAATTAAATGAACTGTAGAATTAGGCGAATATGACATAGAATTTTGAGTGTGCCTGACCATAAAATGATAGGCCCTCATGGATTTTGTAGTCAAAATAGCAACCATGATTCTAAGTGATCTCAAGAATATGAAGACCCACTTCAATATGAAGAAGCTCCAATGTAGATCTTGCATATAGATGGGCCATTTTCTTAATCAAAGAGTGGAGCTAGTGTGATCCTGAGAATTATGGATGGGTCAGAGATAAAATACTTCACACTTAGATTTTCAGCCACTAATAACATTGTAGAGCATGAAACCTTACTGGATGGATTCAAATTAGCAAAGGAACGCTCAACCAAAAGTCTGATCGTTCACCACGATTTGGAATTAATCATCAACCAAGTGATCAAAAATTTCGAGGCGACTAGCAAATGCCTCGCAAAATATCTTACTAAAGTAAAGGGCCTGAATGAGTTGTTCGACAAGGTGAAAGTTCGTTACATCATAAGGGAAGATAATTGGAAGGTAGATCAACTTGTAAAAATGGTTACGTTTGGAAACCCTGGGTAATACATTAGGGATATGAGAAAAGTCCTCATGATCCTAATAATAGAGGTCCCAGAAGAGATATTCCATATCTTAAATAACAATAACTGGATGACTCATATAGAAGGTATCTTGAAGGACTTCTCCTGGAAAACCCGGAAGAAGCCTGATGCATAAAAAGGATAGCAGGGTGATACCATGGATGAAAACTTATACCGAAGAGGATACTTCATCCCTTGCGATATTTGACACCATCCAAAGTTGACTACGCACTGAGTGAAGTATATTTCAAAATTTGTGGGTCACACATAGGAGGTAAAAACCAAATTATGCGGCAGGGCTATTATTGGACCACAATGACAAGAAATGTTATGAAATTCATGAAAGAAATATAAAAATTGTCAAATCCACGGCAACGTTCATCATTGACTGCACACTGAACTCTAAATCCTAAAGTCGCATCGTTCGTTTACACAGTGGGAGCTTGACATGTTAAGTCCGTTACCCATAACATCTTGACCAAAAAAAGTTTATAATAGTTGTAATAGACTATTTCACGAAATTGGTAGAGGCCTACCTGTTAGCGAGAATTACCGAGCAAAATGTGACCAAATTCGTCCGACAAAGTATTGTTTGTAGGTTTGGGATTCCTGAGATTATAATGACCGACAATGGAACTCAATTCATAGAAAAACGATTCACCAAGTATTGCATAAGTTTGGGAACCAAGTTGGTTCATACTTCTATTGCTTATTTGTATACGAATAATTAAGTGAAAGTACGAATCGAACTTTATTATATGGGATGAAGACAAAGTTGGAAGACGTAGGAGGTTCCTGAGTAGACAAGCTGCCCGCCGTGCTGTGATCCTACCAGATAACCCCTAGAGATCTGACATGAGAGATACCATTCAACTTCTATTATGGGATAGAGGCGGTCATTCTGGTAGAAATTAGATTATTCAACCTCCGAGTCAAAAATTTTGACCCATAAAATAATTCTCAACTTCTAAGAGGACATATTGATCTACTCAAGGAAGTCCATGACACAACAAAACTGCGAACGGTAGCTTACCAGCAATGAGTCACTTAGTACTACAACAAGAAGGTGAAGGTTCACCAATTTGAGGTAGAGAACCTAATTCTGACGAATGTAGAGGCTATGGGTAAGATCACCAATAGGAATAAGTTGATTCCCAATTAGAAAAAAAAAAAACCATTCTTAGTCTCAATCATTTTCTGAAACGGTGTGTATAAACTATACACTCAAAATAAAAAAATTGATTTTGAGAACATGCAATGCTCTCCACCTCAAAAAATATAATCAGTAAACTTGCGCCCAAGTTCGGACGAGATAGAGGTAAGTTTTGTGCACAACATATGGGGTGCATGTATGATGCATTTAACCATGTTGATAACAATGAAATTGCAACTAATTTGTAATATTAAGCATTCATTTGTATACTTGCATGTGATTTCCTGAACACAAATGACCATAACCGGTCCTAAGTTGGGTGAAACTCTCACTTGTTAAAACAACCTATTAAAAATAAGGTCATAGTATTAGTTGACACAATCTAATGACTCAAAAGATAGTTAGATACCAGTTATCGTGTAAAGACTTGGGCAGTTTGTAGACATAAGTCTAACCCCTTATCAAAATGTAAAAACCTTAGGGGGCTTTCGCAACATGAGTGTTACAACATCCTCCCACAAGAATGAGCACCATCGGTCAAATATGATTGACGGACTAGGGTCTAACATTGCTCGGCAACAATGGCAACCTCAACTAGTCGGCAAACAAAGAACGTGTTAAAACGAAAATTCAGCATGAATAAAAGTGACATCGGTGATAATAATTGGCACAAATATCTACAACGCGAAGATTCGAACTTTAAACATAAAGGTTACAATTGCACAACCTATTGCCTCCACATGAACGTCTTGACTATCCTAAGGTCTGGAACCATTCGAAGATTGTAGCGACAGATCCCCACCAAGTTTCGAGAAATCCTTAATATCAAAACACCGAGAAACCCCAAAATTCCGTAGGTCAAGATAGCCTAAAGGAAAGTTTGGAATCACCAAGGACACAATCCGCATGTAGAGAGAAAACCCGTCATGAAATTTGTTGTTCAGAGTAGGTCCAACTTCTTCTGGTCGAAGACATATCCTCAACTCTCCCTTGAGTTGAGCACACTTATTTTGAAGATTAACAATTAGGCTAGCATCCGCAATTGATCGATACTCGACCTCCTAGAGTTTAACCTCGAATGAGATGATCCAATCTATGGTTATAGACTTTTCATTTAATAGCTCCTAGGATCTCACCAACTACTCAGATAACTTTCTATATAAGTAAGTGGCCCAATCTCAGCTCTACTCAATCTTGATAATAGTAGTTTCAACACGAATCTCCATCTTCCTAAGAATGACAGGGTTGGTAAACGTTTGAGATAGGCAGGCAATCTCACCATCACGTTTTAACAATCCATCTTCGATCAAACGAAGTAGCTCCTGTGAGTGCCAAACAAAGCAAAACAATCAGTTAAAAATCACAACAACAAAAAAGAATACATAAAGACGAAGAATTCCATAAACAATACCTCACTGAAAAAAGATCTCTTCTGAAAAGAGAGATCGAGAGAAGATCTGAACTCAAAGATGGTAGAGTCCTCTACCATAAAAGAGGTAGAGCATGGCATTGAAGAGGAATGCCAAACTCAGGGGGAGGAGAAAAAACATCTAAATCCTCTGGATGCCTAGGTACCGAAGTGTCAGCTTAAGGAACCTCCACCGTTTCCAAGACCTTAGAATTAATAACAAGAAACTTTTCTGTTGTCCCATCATTATTAGTAGACTTCGCAACGAAAGTAGCAGGAGGCATAGAAACAGGCTCATCAAGCGACAAATTAACGAAAACGGGGACTCCATATTCAGCAATAAACAGGGCAACAATCGGTTCATTTGGTTCGCTAACGACGGGGTCATTTATTCTTGAAATGTGGGTAATGAAGTTTCACCACCCTCAGTGACTTTGGACACCTTCGCAAAAACTGGGCAGCCTAGTGAAAAATGGATAGTATCCAGCCCCCGAGATGACTCACCAGCCTCCAATGCGGTCATGTCATCATAGGCCTTGTCAATTGTCCTATTGTAGTCGCTAGAGGAGGATGAAAGGGGTGAATCAGGGGCTCGAGAACCTACCTCTCTGGCTAATGTTGCAAGAGAATCCCTGATAATGAGTTCTCCTGGTTTTCTTTTGGGCTTGCAGAAAGGCATATCGGTGACAGCCTCTCCTTCGGCCCTAACCTCTCAATCGAATTTAGCGAGCGCCTGATGGGTTAAAAAAATGCTTGTCCTTTGAAGTGAAATAGCATTTTTCTTAATCAAGTCAGTTAAAGGCTGAGCCATAAAAGTTTCAGTTCCCAAGATATTTCCGGAGTAGGCGGGATTCACTAGCTTTCATTCATTGGATAGAGTTTAGTTGGAAGGAACCGCAATGAAAAAGAATCAGTTTTTCTAACCCTTTATTAAATCTTGATTTTCTCCGCTTATTTTATACATCTTTTGAGGAGTAAACGAAATCTAGTTGTTCTCCTAATTGAATCGGAAAACGACTTTGACGGTCCTAGCATCCAAACAAAGTTTCCAACGGTGAAGGAAAACATATGAGGAGACCAAATATCTAATGGCATTAGGATGGAGGTGCATCACAAGAATTTTAAGAGCTTTCAAAATCTCATACAGTTTCCTTGTAAAAGGAATACGAAGCCCTTCCATCAAATAGATTTTATCGATGGTGACAAAGTTGAGTCTCGAAGAGTAGGCTCTTTCATCGGATGAAGGAACTTGGAAGGAAACACCTATAGGAATATCAAACCTATCGTAAATATCTATCATATCCTCAATGGTAAAGACAGACAAAATTTTAGCAGTTAGAAGCCGCTTGAGGAGTCATGGAAACGAGGAGAAGTGAAAAGCAAAGCGGGGCTGAGAGAAGTGGAATTCGAAAAAGTGCAAAGGTGAAAAAGCGTAAGAGTTTAAATAGCCTACAATTCAAACCTAAAATGATGTTGTTTGGAAGCACTAAGGGGCACATCGTTATATTGATGGAAACATGTGGCAATGCAGGGAGGAACTGTAGCATGTCCATTCCACTGCACTAGTCATGATAGCCTAGCGCAGCGCCTTTCAAGATAGATATGTGCTACGTTGTGTCCAATCCACTACACTAGTCATAATAGCCCAATGCAATGCTTCTCAAGATAACAAACTGACAACAGGCAACCCTGACACTTGGTTAATTATGATGAGACAAGTTGGCCCAAATTAAAGTTAATTAAGTTGATTTACGGATACGCAAATAATATATTCGTTTAAATTAAATTATTACATGCCATATTGTCAAAAATCTGAATTGTCAGAGGTTTGAATTGTCAGATTATCAGAAATTTGAATTGTCCGATATCTGAATTGTCAGATTGTCAGAAGTTAAGTAACAAAAAATGACATTCAGGCACATGACCAACACACGACTCGAAGTCAACTACTCAGATAATACAAATATATACGAATAAATTGAAGTCATGCAAAGAAAGCAGAATACTATTCAAGTAATTCTATTCGTTGAATCTTTTCACAGTGTACAAGCTTAAAGTAGAAAAAGGATAACTCGGATGCAATGAAAAACAGTGTAGAACAATAGCCTAGAAAAAACCTTTCTATAGGAACTTCAACGACACCGTGAAAAAAGGAAAAGAACAAAAATTGTCCGTACAAGCATGCAATAGTCGCCTGGATCACCTCAAGAAGGAACAAAAGGTCGATGACCTTATTACAATTATGAAGGCCTAATTTTGGGACAAACACAAGAGAAAACTTAAGATGGTTTTTCCTATAAAAGATGGTATCTAAGACAATCTTTGAGCACCCCCACTTTCTCCGATAACTACTACTTGTAATAGCGAAGGCATCATATTAATTCAGAACAGTCATACCATTAGGCAAGAAAAGGAATGTCTCATAATGCAAGGCAAAGAGAGTCCCTCGATTTATAGTCGAGAGGAGCGATCCATAGGCATTTAACTCTAAAAAATAGCAAATTACAATAATTATTGGCAAAGAATAAAATCTTAGAAAACAAGACCCTGAATTAGTAGAGTATATGAGAAAGGGGAGCGTATTGATGAAGTTGTAGCTGATATCCCATCAATGACATGTTAGGGTTTTAAATTCAAACTTTCCAATATAGAGGGCTAGCAATTAGTACAATTTGAAACAAACCAATCAACTATTTAAGTGGATAAGAGGTCCAAATGACAATAGTCTAATATGAGAAGCTACAAAGTTAATCGATGTGATCTGAATGGTACAATCTGAACATCCAGATATAAACCCTCTATTTGGTTGGAAAAGAAATTTTATTCCCTCCTTATTCCCAGAAAAATAAATATTTTTTTGTTTGGTTACAATTTAACCAATAATAAATATTTTTGTTGGAATAATTATTTTCACATGAAAGGTGAGAATAACTATTTTCATATATGTGCAAATAGTTATTCCCTCACATTTATTATT